>OY748313.1:10218741-10432822 GCA_963556515.1 Nudaria mundana
CTTGGAAAGGAGCGAAGCATGCCAGACTCTATCGAAGGCTTTGGCGATGTCCAGGCTAATCGCCAAGGACTCGCCGTGCCTTTCCATAGCCTCACCCCAAACATGCGTTACGAATGCCAGAAGATCACCCGTTGATCGTTTGGCCTGAAGCCGTATTGCCGATCATTTAGTAGCGAGTGATCTTCGAGATATCGCATGAGCTGCTTGTTGATGAGGAGCTCCAACACCTTACAGATGACTGAGGTGACAGCTATGGGTCGATAGTTGCCCGGATCAGACCGATCCCCTTTCTTGGGGATCGGTTGTACGTTCGCCTCTTTCCAGACCTCCGGCACGATTCCTGTGGAGTAAGACAGGCGGTACAGACGAGTTAGTACAGGAGACAACTCAGCTGCGCATTTCCGTAGTACCACCGCCGGAATGCCGTCAGGGCCACTGGCTTTCCGCGTGTCGAGTGATCGCAGCACTGCCCGTACATCGCATTGCCTGAGTACAATGTCAGGCATAGTGTAGCCACAGTTGGCGATGGCGGGGGGCTGCAGGCCACGGTCGTCGACCCGGGAATTAGCCGCAAAGAGTTCTACGAGCATATCCGCTTTCCTCTTGGGCTTTGTGAGCCAGTGTTCCATCTGGGTAACGCAGCGGTGGCAGCGAGGGCTGACAGAAGTTAGATTGCACGGCCTTGGCCAGTTGCCAGTATCCACGGCTGCCCGTGAGATGGGAAGTGAGCTCCTGACCAAGCCGCGCGATGCGCTGGGCATCCGCTCTCTTAAAGGCCCTCTTGCTGGACTTTGTGGCCCGGTTGTACGCTGCTTTGAGGTGGCCCACGTTTGGGTCGCGCACAGCCCGGGCCCTGATCCAGGCGCGATATGCCGACTGTTTTTGTCGAACAGCTTTGGCACAATCTCGCCCGAACCAGGGGACGGGCTCTGCGGATACTGGCGACATCAGTGAAAGGGATGTAATATTCCATCCCTAAACTGATCTCGCCAGCAATCGCAGAAGCGCTATCCGAGGGAGCCTTTCCTACAAAGCAGCGCTGGCTCCAGGGGACGGACGCATAGTAATCGCGTAGACCGTCCCAATCCGCTGACGAGTAGTGCCATAGTCGTCGTGACATTTGTACAGCACGTGCACGAGGTGATACCTTCATGCCAGCGTGAACAACACAGTGGTCGGAACAACCCAATGGGGCTCCTACCGAAACACTGTACTGGGCTGGGCGACTCGTCAGCAGTAAATCCAGCAGAGCGGGCGCGTGATCTGACCTGTCTGGTATCCGGGTGATCCCGCATACCATCTGGGTCAGACCGTGGGAGAGAGCGAACGCATGGGCGGCCCTACCCGCATGATCAGTCTTGAGGGACCCCAGCCATTCAATGTGATGGCCACTGAAGTCCCCCAGAAATACTAGGTCAGCGTTCGGGAACCGCACCTGTGCTTCATCAGCCGTCTCGCTGAGGTACTGGAAGAGCTTTGTTGTCTCAGAATCCCCTGTGTGGGAACGGTAGACGCACACATAGATCTGGCTAATGGAGCCATGGTCTACGTGCAGCCAAAGGACAGAATTGGAGGGGTTCTCTAGGCAGCGCATCCGGCGGCAGCAAACATCCGCCCTAACGAACACGCACACCCCCGGCTTTGTCTTGAAATTGTTCCTCGATGATATATCCGGGGTAACACAGGTAAGACGTGTCGTCAGGGCGGCGTATTTGTGTCTCCGTGAGGAACATCACAGCGGGCCGTGCCATCTCAAGGTGATGGTGGACGGCATCGAGGTTCGCATGGAGTCCACGGACGTTAGTGAACTCCACCTCGAAAAGTGATGTCGTGGGGTTTCCTAGGGCCGCTGTGTAACGTTTACTTTTGTTTTTGTTGCACTGCCATTGTAGATTTTGAAGACGAAGAAGCGTGAAGACAGGGCGACATCTGGTGCAGCAGTAAGTGACAAAGCGCAGGGGCTAGCTTTGTCTAGAACCGTGTGGTTAGGTCGGAGCCGACTCGCCGAACGGAAGGGCTCCCAAACCCCCCTGATGCAAGGCCGCCGCTACCCCACACCGGTTACCACCCGGAGCGGCGATCTCACATCAGGATTATGCGCAACATGTGGGGCAGCCTCCTGGGGTGGTTGGTCCCAGGCGGGCTCCATGACTGTGTTGCGGGCGGCCGCGGCAACGCCGTTGCTAAGGGTCTCCCTGGCTGGCGAATCGACCCACACCACCCACACACTAGACTCCGTTTCGCCCCCACTGGTCCCATGCCTGCTGCACCATACATCGCCCCGGGCCCGGCGGTGCAGCTGCTGAACCCCTAACGCAACTCAGCCTGGGCTGGGTTACTGGCTTTAGCACAGCTGCACGGTGGTACCCCCCCGGACCAACACTGTTGTACCACCTGGTACCCATGTAGGGGCCGAAGCCTCTCCATAGGTACCATAAATTAACGGGCCTCGTCCGTTGATCAGCAGGTGCGCCACTAGCAGGCGAGGTCGCTGGGGCCCTAAAGATGTTGGTAGAGCCCCTTTGCACCCAAAACTTTCTATTTTCATATACATAAACATTTTTTGAAATACTTTGGCAATATTCAATACAAATATAATACTTACTAAGATCTACGTACTCAAATTATCTTTGAGAATATTTCTTAGTTATATCTCATCATTAACGGCATTCCACACGTTGGTGGAGTGCTCAGCATGGGCGAGTCAGCGCCGGGAGGTCGTTGTGGGCCTGGGCGAAGATAACCTCTCGCTGGAGACCATGCTACGAGCCATGGTCTCTAGCGGGAGCCAGTGGAACGCGGCCGTTTCCTTTTGCAAGCAGGTTATGCTCGTGAAGCAGGCGGCCGGTAGGGTGAGGGAGCGTACCCTCCCCACTGAGTTCTGAAGTGTGCGGTGAGGGCGCCGCAGACGTGACTACGCCCAGGACCATCGACCTACAGAAGCAGGCTAGAAGGGTTGCGTGCTGCGGGGCCTTTGCCCTACAGCACGCAACCAGATTCACTCACCGACGCGGGATAAAACCCAACCCCAACGACGCGGGATAATACCCGACCCCAAAGATGCGGGGTAACACCCGACCACCACGCAGGCAGCCACGCCGGTGGACAAAGTCCGCCGGGCGCCACTGGAAATTTTCTCAGTGCTAACCGGAGGCGCTCGGCAATGGACGTAGGTGGGACCGCGGCCTTAGGCCGCGGATTGAAAAAAAAATCTCATAATTAACTAAATATATATCACTTATGCCAATCTATCATTAAGAACTGTGATAGGTGACAGAAGGACGGGAGGGTCGAGTTGCCTTGTTACTGAGCGTAGGCATGATAAGCCACATCGGTTCTCTAAAAGAATAGGCAGAAGAATATTACATGGTAATGTTTAATTTATTTTATCCTCGGACTGCAGAGAATCTGTAAGAGGTATGTAACATCTGTCCTCACTGTTAGAATGTTGGTTTAAATTACAGAGTGAATAGTTTCTAGATGTTTAGTGCCCGGTAACGGCAATAGAAGTGTGCTCCCTATTCCGATTAACAAAATATTGGCAAAGTGTAGTTGTGTAATATACCTATGCCTAATTCTTCCGGGGATATAGTCTTGATCATATATGTATAATGTACAAGCTGAATAATTTTTTTAATGTTACACCTAATACAATACACATAATAAAAAAAGAATTAGCGATATCAGTCCAGCCGTTCTCGAACCATTAATCTCTTAACCAACCCAACTTTGTTATACGATTGAAGATTAAACCTATTATGAAGGTACGGTATGGTTTTAATATAAATTATTAGTTGATTAGTTGTACGAGAGCGGTGAGACAATAATATTACGTGTGCGCGGGGTATTGTTTTCATTCTCTTGCTTACTCCACACTGGCCCACATTAGCATCAGCATTGAACCCGTGCAAAGCCGAGGCGGGTCGCTAGTATACATAAAACGTTCCTCTTGAATCACTATCTATTGCTGGAAACTTAAATTCTGTTAGCTAGTTTGAAAGATCTAAGCATCTATGCAGATTTGGAGAGATTATAGGCATACATCTATGACTGAAATCGCTATCAGAAGCAAAAGCTATATGCTATAATATTATAGCGTGGTCTGAACAGAGATTAATAGTTCAAACTATCAGTATAATTTCTTGTAACAACTCATTAACAAACACTACACAGTAAACGGATTTCAACGGGAAAATAGTACATTTCCAGGCGTGGGTGTGGATAACCCAACCTGTGTTTAGTACATTAACATCTATCACCAGGGTCGGTCACCGCCCTAATAAAGGTTCACCAACCGTCTCACATCAGGTCAAACCTGGTCAATGGTAGCAAAAAAATCTATAACTTCATGTGCCAATAGGTTATTAATTGGTAAATGATGTTGTTAGTGTAATTTGAATCATTCGTGATGATAATTAGGATATTTTTTACTGACTTCAAAAAACATGGTGGTTCTCAATTCAGCTGTATTTTTCTTATTGCTAGTTTCGTCCCATTTCAATTTGGTCCCATATATTTATGAGACTTAGATAAGTAAGTCATACAACATTTAGACTTACTTGTAATAATAATTATATACTTAACTAGCGGACGTCCGTGTCTTCGCCCACTTGACAAGTTTTAACCAAAAACCTTCCTCGAGAACCACTCTATCCATAGAGGAAAACCGCATTAAAATCCGTTGCGTAGTTTTAAAGATCTAAGCATACATATGGGCGTAAGCGACTTTGTTTTATACTATGATGATAACATAGAAAAACACCCAAACTCCGAATCAAACATTTGCAGATCGTAACAATATTTGACCCGACCCGGGGATTGAACCCTGGACTTCTAGACTCCAGTCTCACGCAAGGCGTACGTTCAACCGACAACCGAGGCAGTCTGTACCTAAGTATATTCAACACATAATGAAATTATGGGACACAAAATATAAAAGTTCCTATTACATCACGCTTGTATTCCCGAAGGAGTATGCACAAGTACATTACACACCCATATGCCTGTAGATAACTTACGTAAGAGAATCCATAACCACTTTCTAATTCAAACCAAAATTCTAACAGACAGGACACACACACACACATATCACACCTATCCCCGAAGGGGTAGGCAGAGGTGCATTACACACCCACAACTTGCCAGTATTTTTAGTCCCACGTAATAGGGGGCAAGCCTATTGCCGTCACCGGGCACATTTATAATGGGTTATGTCCAAAATGGCCGAATGAATTTAATAACGACATGCTTGGCATAGACGTTCGTCGAGAGCTCAATAATAAAAACTACATCGAAAGATGTATAGGGCTAGCTTCGCGGAAACTAGGAATACTGAATAAGGTAAAGAGATTCTTTACACCGGACCAGAGGTGTCTGCTGTACAAGACGCAGATTAGACCCTGCGTCGAATACTGCTCTCACCTCTGGGATGGCTCCGCGAAGTATTTGCTGGACACTCTCGACGCTATGCAGCGACGGGCTATTCGTATTATAGATTGTCCGGAGGTAACGGGAAGCATTGAGCCGCTAGCTCAGCGCCGAACAATAGCTTCCTTGGCCGCATTTTACCGTATTTACCACGGCGAGTGTTCTGAAGAGCTCTTCAATCTGATCCTACCCTCTTCCTTCCGATCCCGAACAACGCGTGCCGGGCAGAGATGCCACTCCCACACAGGGGATAGCATGTTCGCGAGAACCGAGCGTTTTAAACGTTCGTTTTTCTGCCGAACGATAGTGGCCTGGAACGCCCTGCCTGTGCACGTGTTTCCTCCCACATATAATCCTGGGTTCTTTAAGCGGAGCGTGAAGAGGCACATCAGTAGGTCGTCAAGTTGAGGGCCACTCTCTATAGTATTGTGTGCTGTGAGAGTGGCCCACAATGGCTAGACGTCGTCACTTACCACCGGCGGGCGGCGTCAATTTGGCGAACGCAATATAAAAAAAAAAAAAAAGTTGCATCATTTAAAAAAGAAATTGATACCCGTTGCCTTGCGATGAAATGCTGATGAAAGGCAACAAAATCTTACGTGCCAGCCGCTTTGGCACAGTCAATTAAAGTCCTGGGCGTCTCGGACAGGACAGAATGATGTTTATTGATAGGTGCCACTAAATAGAATAACTGGAGTCCAAGCGAAGTTTACAAACGACTCTTATTTTATACATTTATTATCGTAATACAGGATATCTATTTCTATCCAATGACATAAAACAGTTAACTTAAACTTCATAAATTCTATGACGAAATAGTGACATTTCGGCCATGTTTTTTTGGCAATCTATCTAATGTGTTAACCGCGCGGGGCGTTGACCGCACCGAGGCCGCCGACCTTGCCTCGCGACCTTGTCCCGGGTTCAATAACACAGCGTCTATTTTCTTTAAGGGAAATTCTCTATCAACCAATGATGTAGACCTCTTATTTGCTCCTGAATTGAAGGATTTTGTGTTACAGCTATGGGTCTCAACGGGTCATTTTGGCTGGTGTTTGTGAGGGCAATGATTTTTGCTATTCAACCCACGCTAAACAACGTAGATCAAATGGTTTTCTACGTTGTGCTAGAATCATGATGAGTTAAGGCGTAGAAAGCTTTGTTGATACTGCGGCAATAGTTACTTTGATGACGCAGTGTGAATTCATAGGATTCAAAACTAGCCTAAAATACTCCTTTTCAACATCCATTATATGCCTGTTTAAAATCGGTCCAGCTGTTACAAAGATTAGCCGGAACAAACAGACAGACAGACGGACAGACCAAAGTTTTAAATATTAAATAAACATTTTTGAACATTCTCACACGAAGTCATCTAACCCAAATTTAGCTAATGTTATTATGCATAATTACGAGTAGTTATTAGTAGTGTCTAAATCCCATAGAATAAGCTTAGTTCTATGCTAGCCGGGACCCCTCCATGGGACCTGGAAGCGAGAGCCCTTGCGTCATTGTTCCAATGGCGCAAGGAGGCGCTGGAGCGGGACCACAGGCCTGCGTCTCGAGAAATCGATGACCAGCGGTCCCAACTCCGCCAGGATCTTATGGAGTCATGGAGGGTGCGACTTGAGCAACCCAAGCGGGGTACCACCATCATCGCGGCGGTGAAACCGATCATGGACGATTGGCTGCAGAGGCAGCATGGTGACCTCACGTATCGTGCGACGCAGATCGTTACCGGGCATGGATGCTTCGGTAGCTATCTGTTTCGCATCCGTCGTGAGGTCACACCCCGGTGTCAACACTGCGAGGTTTCCGACGACGACACCGCACTCCACACGTTGGCGGAGTGCTCAACGTGGGCGAGTCAGCGCCGGGACCTCGTAGTGGGTCTGGGCGTAGATACCCTCTCGCTGGAGACCATGCTTCAAGCCATGGTCTCCAGCGGGAGTAGGTGGAACGTGGCCGTTTCCTTCTGCGAGCAAGTCGTGCTCGCGAAGGAGGCGGCCGAGAGGGAGAGGGAGCGTTCCCTCCCCGCCGAGTTCCGTAATCAGCGGCGAGCGCGCCGCAGACACTACTACGCCCAAGACCATCGACCTCCATGATCGGGGCCTGAGGACGGCGGGATCGCCACCCGTCGTCCTTACAGAAGTAGGCTAGAAGGGTTGCGTGCTACCTAATAATTTGATTCGACCCGGAATCAAACCTGGGACGTCAAGGACGGCAGTCGCATACTCATACCACTGCGCCGTATTAAATTCGCCGTATTTAAGTACTGTATTGTATATTCTCCGTGTCTCGGATATCACGTTAAGCCGTCAGTCCCGGTTGTCATACAAACATTAATGGCAGTCGTTAGGGGTAGTTGGAGCCCTAAATCAAAAATCAGACCGCTCCAACTACATAACTTCGATATCGCGCATGGGTTGTGGAGGTCAGATGACAGTCACATCACGGTAAATATCGAAGTTCAGCCTAATCGCTGGAAAATCGACCCCAACTTTGCTTTGGGAAAAGGCTGGGTAGATGATGATTGTATACCTTTCCTATGCATTTAGTGAAAATCCGTTAATTTCGAAACGTTTATGTAAATTTTAATACTTATACTCGTAAATATATCATAGAGATTCGTACAATAGAACCTCCTAACGTCGTCGTTGACTGGAGAGGTCCCCAGAACACTGCCGCCCGCCGCTGGTAGCATTGTCACGTTGAATTGCAATGATAATACTATATGTCATGAGTTATGCAAATCTTTCAATGCTTCTACTGAATTATTATTAGTATATTTTCATCACAGATGCATCTGTAGCGTAACTGTAGAGCCGCTAAAGGCTGGTTTACACGTAATAAGTTTAAGATAAGTATTACTTGACTAAATTTTAACTAAATTGTAAGCAAATTACATCGTGTAAATAGTTAATTTAGTAATAAGTAATCTTATAAATAAAAATGAGTAGCCGTTCGTTTGTCCACTAAAGCTCGAAAACGGTTAGAACAACTTTCCTAATTTTGGTCATCAAATGAATTTTAGAGGTTCGGGGAAGGTTTAAAGATTTTTCAGGCGGTACGAAGTTTGCCAGAACCGCTAGTCTAAATATTATTATTATATATATTATTATACCATTTAAAAATTAATCCTTTGGTCACGATATCACGCGTGAACGGCTGGACCGATTCCGCTAAATATTTTTTTTGTTGTGTTCTTTATATCAGGAGAAGGTTCTTATGAAAAAAGCGTTACGAAGTTCGTCGCGACAGCTAGAAAGTGATAATTTAGTGCGCAAGTAAAGTAGTTTTTTTTTCTATTTTTCGGTTAAAGTAGGTAGTCCTTACTTACAATAGGAAATTTAGTTTTCACAAACATGCTTGCAAATTAGTGCTCTATTTTTACAACTACGTACACACCTATAGTTCGCGAGGCGTAAGCTATGCTTTGCATTTGTGTGAGTGCACGTACGTGAACGTATAATGTGACCTGTTTTACACACTGCTTTTTACTCTACTTTTCGTGGTCACTCACATAAATGTAAAGCTCAGCTTACGCCTCGCGAACTGTACCAACTTATCTACTTGACTAATTAATACGTGTAAACCAGCCATAAGTCAGTAATTGTCGCAACTAGCAGCTCGCAACCAGTTGTCAGATATAACTTTGCGAAACGATGTTGCTACACATAGCCTTGATTTTACTTGAGTAACTGGCTGTTTAAGTGTTTGACAGTGTTATGAAACGATTTATAGTGTCGGTATGTTACTGTGGAAATAGTTAACGCTCTGGGAACCAACTTTTAAACACTATGGATTTTTCTTGTTACAAATTTTTGACTTGAGAGCAAAAAAGACACGTAGATTAAAATACATTTCAAACATTGACACAATAACGGACTTTAATTCAACGAAATGGGAAAAATAATTGTCCGATAGGGATTAAATTGAAATTGAACCAATCGGGACGAAGTGAGTTTGATTAAATAAAAAAAATGTTTAAAATCAGTTCACCCAGCCTAAAGATATGAGGTACCTAACAACCATCAAGAAAGACAAAAAAAAAACATAGTTGAATTGAGAACCTCCTCCTTTTTTGGAAATCGGTAAAAAAGAGATCCCTACATACATACGTACAATCACGCATATACTCATTGAACAGATTTTTTTGTTTGGTGCTTGATGTCACATTTTGCCTGTAATTTTGTTTATCTCGCGTAGTAAGAGACAAGCTTTTTGACGTTCCCGTGCACTGTTTACAGTCAGGCTCTGAAACAACTCAACCGATTTAGACAGCACTTATTTTTTAATTTTGTTTTTATATTTAGGTCGACAAATTGACGCCTTCCGCCTGGTACCATCAGGCGGGTGGCGTCAATTTGTGGCGTCAAGCTGTGGTGTCGTCTGGCGATTGCGGGCGACTCTCATAGTACACAGGAATACTATAGAGAGTGGCCCTCAACTTGACGACGCAGTAATGTGCCTCTTCACGCTTCGCTTAAAGAACCCTGGGTTATATGTTGGAGGAAACACGTGCGCAGGCAGGGCGTTCCAAGCCACCATCGTTCGGCAGAGAAACGAACGTTTAAAACGCTCGGTTCTCGCGAAGACGGTTTCCATGGTATGAGAGTGATATCTCTGCCCGGCACGCGTTGTTCGGGATCGGAAGGGAGAGGGTGGGATCAGGTTGAAGAGCTCTTCAGAACACTCACCGTGGTAAATACGGTAGAACTTTAGTACCGTTTAAGGGGTGGTGTCGCTTCAGTCTAACTTCAGAACTACGACTGTGGGTTGCGAAGGTCAGATAGCTGTCGCTTCACGGAAAATATCGAAGTTCAGCTGAATCGCAATTAGACTGGAAAGCCAACCCCAAATGCGTTGGGAATAGACTCGGTGGATTATGATTTATTCCGTATATTTTCAGACAATAATAACAGAGATATATGATTTCACTGATAAATGGTTTGTTGATAACGATAAAAAGTTCAATAACTCGTTATTTCCGATATTATTATGACTTCCATTGGATAACAATCTACTATCATACATACAATCGTTATTGTAGTCTGTGACTTTCATTTCAATCACTTTATTTTATTAGAATGTTGAATGGCTGTTTAAATTATTAAGATGTTGTTCATTATGATACTTAAAATTGGTATTTATACTGTTGAGAGTGGCCCTTAAGTTGACGGCCCAGTAATGTGTCTATTCATGCTCCGCTTGCAGAATCCTGGGTTGTAAGAGGAAAGAAACACGAGCGCAGGCAGGAGCTTCAATCGTTCTACAGAGGAACGATCTTTTCGCTCGATTCTGGAGAAGAAGATAATAAACATGTAAAAATTTGTGAGTTTGCACATTACGCGTTATCTCCATAACTACAAACTGATATCGAAGATTCTTTCAAAGTGAGAAAGGCATAAAAGTAGCCTACTACTTTTGATTCCGGTAAATGTCCATGAGAATTAGGAATATAAAAACTACTCCACGCGCTAATTTATTATGGGCAACCGATAGCACACACACACACATATTACGCCTATATCCCCGAAGGGGTAGGCAGAGGTACATTATGCACCCACAATTTGCCAGTATTTTAGTCCCACGTAATAGGGGGCAAGCCTATTGCCGTCACCGGGCACATTTATAATGGGTTCTATCCAAAATGACCGTATTAATTTAATAAAAAATAGCAGCAATATTGTAATTTTGAATAAAAATTGAAATCCGTTGCCTCGCGATGAAATGTTGATTAAAGGCAACAAAATCTTATGTGCCAGCCGCTATGGCACAGGCACAGCCAATTAAAGTCCTGGGCGTCTCGGACTAGTCGTGGGCGTCTTGGAGTATATAGTTATAAAGTTATAAATTAAATATAAATGTATAGTTATAAATAAAATACCGAATTAGCCTTTAAATAATTCAAGCAGCAGTATCTAAGGGCCCCTTACTGCAACTGTTATGACGAATGGAATCCCCAACCTTTGGTTACATTACTATAGCCACTAACCTGTAAAAAACATTAAAAACTTTGTTTCATTACAGTAACCTACATAACCTATGTTAAACGAAATGAATCTATAGAAAACTATAGAACGGTAATAACAGTTATTAACTCCCACTGTGCAAGTTCAGCAGATGAGTTGTCTTTCAATGTTCAGACTCCTGCTGCGTGCGCTAGAATTCGATCATTCATCATTGATTTAACGGGAAACTAAAACAAATGGAC
Source organism: Nudaria mundana (assembly GCA_963556515.1). Classification (NCBI taxonomy): domain Eukaryota; kingdom Metazoa; phylum Arthropoda; class Insecta; order Lepidoptera; family Erebidae; genus Nudaria; species Nudaria mundana. The sequence continues at coordinate 10,230,386 of OY748313.1, forward strand.
ATAAAGTTACTAAGGCTTCATTATATGGTTGTTACAACCCATCAGTATTTAAATAATTTCACAATCATCATCCACTGGAGCCTTTTACCAACCTAGTTAGGCGGCTAATCTTCAATATTTTCCGTCTCGTGGATCGACAGTCATCTGAGGTCCACAACCCATGGACAATATCGAAGCTCCGTAGTTGGACTAGTCGGATTTTGTTTTACATCTCCAACTACCCGTAACGACTGCCATCGATGTTTGTATGACAACCGGGACTCCCGGCAACGAGCACGGCTAAATCATTTTACATTAAGAAACCAGCAACTTTCCAGGAGGAAGTTGGTACCAACTGATCAAAATACCACTAGCCCAAGACGTGCATTGTGCTACGTTCGACGTTGTTTAGTCGCGGTTCGATTTCGGCTTAAGACTATTGTTTCGGCTATTCATATTTTATAATTATTTGAGAAAAGTTAACACACTTCATTGACAAACACACAGACATACAACACACCTATATCCCCGAAGGGGTAGGCAGAGCTACATTATACACACTGTCGAGAGGTTAGTAAGGGTTAGTAAGGAGGGTAGTAAGTTTGTTCCCTCGTAATAGGGGCAAGTATATTGCTGTTACTGGACACTATAGAACATTCTAAACCAGTCAGGACAGATGTTACATACTACTAAATAGAATATCTACAGTCCAAGCGTCATTGCTTAGAAAAAATAGGAAATTAGGATCTTGAATAAAATGAAGGAGATTATAAGAGAATCATAACTCCAGAGCAGGTTTGCCAGCTGAAACCATGTATAGAACATATTAATATACTTTACAGATCACTAAAATCATTATGTAGTTTTATTCTAACCCATGAAAGGAACCGAATTAACGCACACGGAAATTACTTAAGTTGGTATCGGCAAAGCAACTGACATAATATATAATTAAGATTAGTGGTTCTGTGAACCGTAGACTTCGGGAGCGGCTTTGTTTAGAAAATTTCTTCTTCAATCTATATATTTAATACGACAATTTGTCTGTATGTATGTCCGTCCGTCGCGTTTTTCAATTTACATACATTTGCATGAAATATTAAAATATTTTTTTTTTTTATTTTTTTTTTTGAGGCGATACAAGGTTCTTTGGGATAACTAGTTTTCTTTATTACTCTTTTATTTGTCATCCAATCCAAAAAATATCATTCAAATGTAATTCATTGTAAGCAAGGTGTGTGTAAAGTTTCATGCAAATCGGTTGATAAATACGGCATCAAACATGATCTGACAGAACCCGTAGATGAGTACAGACGAAAGAAATTCTCCCCAGTCTGAGAGTTGACACGGAGCCTTCGGTCGCTTCGCTCCCTCAGTCAATTAAGCTAAGTTGGTCCTGAAAATGTAGGTAACGCAGTTCAGTATGTCCATTCATTCACCTGAAAATGCCCATTCTTTGAGTCAAAAGTACCTAACTATTATATCAGCTGACAATTCAAAGGAAAACCATGACGTCTTTGTTATCGAAGATAATGTATATACACTGTCCTATTTTTTTTTCAAGCAAAGACTGCGTATACGGACGTCTTTTGTTCTCTATTCATGAATAATTGATGATTTTTTGAACCAAATCCAGGTCAGACGAAGATTACCTAATATATTATTTGTTCTGTCTACAAAAGATAAGTTAGAACCGACAATACTGTTCATTATCCAAACGAATCTCAATGATAAAGTTTGTTGGATCAGACTAAACTTCATTTGTCGAGGTCAAATTAATAATACAATGACTACTCAAGCGCCACCTACTATCATTAGCAAAAACGATCCGTATGTGACAATACAAATAATAATTATTAACCAGCTAATTTAGATCCGTAAGCGGAAGCAATAAAAACACATTTTAGGAATCCATATACATTGGTCCATCATGAACCTACTCTGTATTATTATTGTGCAATAAAATTGTACCGCCGAAAATTCGCCGGTCGACGACCTACGAGCTCACTCACACATAGATAGGTATCGCTACGTCACGGATGCTTCTATTGTGTATATGCACGCACCCACACAGACACGATAGCGCACGTATATGGGCTGAAAATTGGTGTGTTAGTGTGTGTAGCGCCGCTGTCTAATGGGGGCACATGGAATGGCAATGGCTTCTTAATTTACAGAAAAATGTTGGTGATTAGATAGTAATGTTAATAATATGGTTAGCACAATTTTTGTAACTGTACCTATTGTAATTCGATTACTTACTGATAATATTACATGTTTCCCTGGATATTATCAAAGTTTTAAATATTTTGGGGTTAATAAACGTTAATAAAATATATTTTTGGGCATCAAGAAAATAAGTGAATGTTTAAAATTCTCATCAAAGAAATATTAACCTAAACTGTGCATAGTCCGATTCAAATGCAAAAAAAAATATTAAAAAAACTATTCATCACCATCTTTTAATTCTAGACCGTGTGTCAAGGAAAGCAACGAAGGATTCAAATATCCTTTGTAAATGAACGAACTGAGTCAAAAGCAATAACATAACCGTCCTCCTTTCAAAAACATCCATTAAAATTGACCTTGCAAACAGCACGTACTTTTCATATCTGTATGTGACATAAGTGACAGTAATGACAGTTGTAATTCAAGGTCATTAACGTCTCCACGAAAAACCGATTGAATCTTCTAAATTTGAATTAGGGTCATCACCCAGCCTGTGTGTCTATTGGAAGGCGACGACCTTGTCGAGTCAACTACCCCTAAGGCGATGATCCCGATAGATTTGCTTTCGTCAGTGGCATGTGACGTCACAACTATAGATTTTATTGATATATGGACAACAAAATTATACTCGTTTTCCCATTAATTGTATGTGGTGATATGGGCCCTATCGACGTCTCCAGGGTCTAAGACCTCATCACCTGTACCGAGCCGCCCGGCGGCAAGGTGGGTGCCTGCCGTAGGCTCCTTTGAATAGGTACCTACTTGTGGGTACCCTTATTTAGTACTAGGTGTTGCCTGCAGCTCCGCCTGCGTGTTATAGTTTTCTTGATTACCAGTTACTGATTTATTATGTATAGCTGTTGCCTGCAGCTCCGCCTGCGTGGTAGACATAACTTTTTTATCTATGAACCGATTGAAATAAAACAAACCTTAAATGTTAAGTTGAATTAACCACAACGCATTACTAAAAACCGCATTCAAATCGGTTAAGCCGTTTCTGAGATTAGCGTGTTCAAACATTCAGACAAACTGACAAACAGACACACAGACAAACAGACATAAATTCTAAAAACCATTGTTTTGGGTACTATTGCGTTCATAAAGCCACCCTACAACAGTTTCTCTGTTATATCTTCGATGTACAGACATCGATCACTTACATTTTTATTATATGTATTGATGTATTGATAAGCTTTATTATAAGCTCATAGGCACTGAGACTAAACGCACGCGTTTAAACGTAAGTCTGAAATCTAGGAGCGCCTTAGAGAACCTGAAAGCCTTATCTAACGTACTAATTTAAAGACCTGTAATCGTTCCTATAGCCCTTTAGAGTTACTATTACCTGACCTAACCATACTAGGTTTGAAATATAGTTTACGACCTATTCTGAAAACTACCAAATACACAATAAAAGCTTCAGCAAAATCGGTCATGATGTTTCAGAAAGTTAGGTTATAAACTCTGATTGGCACGAGTTTTTTTTTTTTTTAATTTAGTAAAAAACAAACATCTCGATCTTTGGCCTCTTGACCGGATAATTAATCACGACGTAACAAGAACTTGTAACTACGTAGTTACATCAAAATAATCGAGGTAGCGGACGCCTGTGGGTTCACTCGTACGGTGTGTTTTACCGTTCCAATGAGATATAGTCTGGATAAAAGGCAGTTTTAAATCTACACTCGACAACTATGTCTTAAAATCTGTTTATTATTAGGGTTACTTGCCCAAAGGGTAAAACGAGAACCCTATTAATGAGATGTCACTGTACGTCCGTCCGTCTGTCTTGCGCTGTATCTCTACTCTCTAGATACTCTCTAGAGAGTTGAAATTTTCTCAGATGTATTTCTGTTGCCTCTATAACATCAAATAGCATATAATATTCATATTAGGGGCTCTCATACAATAAACGTGTATATTTTTTTTTGGTACGGAACCCGTTGTGCCCTAGTCCGACTCGCACTTGGCGCGTTTTTACTTAATGTCCAGATAAACGCGATGAAAAAAGTCAAGTTTTTTTTGGCGTAGTCGGTAGTGCATCGGTTTTTGATGTCTGAGTCTCAGGTTCTAATCCCGGGTGGAATCAAACATTTGTGTGATCTCAAGTATTTATTTCATTTGAGGGAGTTTTCTATGTATAATTATTTTGAAATGTATTTAAATTACGTATACTTAATTAGCTGTCTAGAGCTCATATAAATAGGTGCATGAGAATTCGGGCTACATGACGTTCTACGAGAACATCCAAAAACATTTATTATTTATTTATTATAATGTAAGTAGGTAGCTACAGATATCGTATTTTTTAATAAATATGTATAATTATGTAGCGATGTTATGCGACAGTTCAATAACCCTTCACTACGAATTTTATTCGATCAATGAACTTCGCTAAATAAACACCACATTTATTTTGTAATCGTGTTCATAACCGACTTATCAAAAAGGTGAGTTATGTTGGTTATATTTATATACCATCGAACACCTGTTACTGTGTATAAAAGAGTCCTATTTAGATCCTACGCCAAGTGAAACACAGGAAAAAATTATCATCATCTATGAAGCTGAATTTCGATATTTTCCGGGGAAGTGACTGGCGACTGCCATCTGACCACAGCCAATTGGTGATATTGAAATTAGACCGGTGTTTTTAGGGCTCCAACTATCTTGTAATGTATGGTGGGCTTAACGTCAGCCAAAGACGTTCGTATGACAATGGGCACCGATGCGCAATGGTACCGATGGCTTTACGTACTCTCCGCGACACGGAGGCCACTGTAGGTAGGTATGTCTTAAGAAAAGTTTCACTTATCCTTAGACCGACTGTGTAGGTAGGTAACTAGTGTTGTTTAACCTTTGGTAAGTGGTAACTAAATCACTTACCACTTACCCAGGAGCCCTTGGTTGAAGTTATATGAGTAGACTTTTCAAATAAGCCCGAGAACGAAGATCATATGATGATTTTATAAGCATTAGCAATCACATAGCTATTTATATAATTGACATAACATCTCAAACAGAATCTAAAGTGCTATTTAATATAACAAGCTGTGTATATTTAGAGGGCTTTGACTCCTAGGTCGAACACCTTGTTTATTTTTTAAACACAATGCGTTGGCACCTGACTTGCAATTGTATTATTAAATATAACGTAACGGATTATAATTGTTATGTGATGACTATGGTTAGTGGTGTCTGAAGGTGTTTGAACATACAAACAAGAATTTTTTGGCAAAATAAACTGCACGTATTTATTAATAACTAACTGTTTACCGCGGCTCGTCCACGAGACTCGTTCCCATTTCCTACGGGAATACATTCATCATTCACCGAGCCTATTCCCAACTTAGTTGGGGTCGGCTTTCCATTCTAACTGCGATGTGGCTGAACTTCAATATTTTCCGTAAAGCGACTGCCATGTGACCTCCACAACCCATGGACGATATCGAAGTTCTATAGTTAGACCAGTCGGATTTTTGATTAAGGGCTCCAACTATCCCTAACGACTGGCATAGATGTTCGTATGACAACCGGGACCGACGGCTTAACGTGCTTTCCGAGGCACGGAGGGGTCTCAGTGTCTTAAGAAATGGTCACCCATCCTCAGATCGGCCTGACTAGATGTTGCTTAACCTTTGCAATGTGTTAACATTGTCGGATACCACTAGACCACGAGCCCCACGGGAACACATTATCGGGATAAAAAGTAGCCTATGTCTATGGGATAATGTAGCTACATAATATGAGTGAAAAAAAAATCAAAATCGGTTTAATAGTTATGGAGCCTATTCAATGCACACACACATATCACGCCTATATCCCCGAAGGGGTAGGCAGAGGTGCATTACACACCCACAATTTTTAGTCCCACGTAATAGGGGGCAAGCCTATTGCCGTCACCGGCTACATTTGTAATGAGTTATGTCCAAAATGGCCGAATGAATTTAATAAAAAGTAGCAGCTGTATTGTAATTTTGAATAAATATTTAAACCCGTTGCCTTGCGATGAAATGTTGATGAAAGGCAACAAAATCTTACGTGCCAGTCGCTATGGCACAGCCAATTAAAGTCCGGGGCGTCTCGGACTATACAATGCAAACAATCAATAAGATTAAGTATCTCTTTATAATCATAGTAATGGTAGATTCCTGAAGGTCATTGAAGAGATATAACCTGTACTGTATCATATAGGACTGCAGAGATTCTATTAAGTGGTGTGTAACGTCTGTCCTGGTTATTTGAATTTTGGTTTGAATTAAATAAATAAATATTTTTGGACATGCTCACACAACGTCAGCCCAAACTAAGCTATAAGCTTGTGCTATGGGATCTAGACAACTGATAAACATACTTATATATATCTAAATACATACATAGAAAACACCCAAACTCCGAAACAAACCCTTGTGGATCACACAAATATCTGATTCGACCCGGGAATCGAACCCGAGACTCCGGAGTCGAAAGCCGATGCACTACCGACCACGCCACCGAAGCAGTTAAATAATAATAAATACAGAGTAATAATACAGAGTAGTTATGGATTTTCTATAGCGCTTCGTAACGGCAGTTAGGTCTGCCCGCTATTACGTGAGAACAACAAAACTACTGGTGAAGTGTGTCTATGTAATGTACCTATGCCTATCTCTTAAGGAATATAGGCGTGACTAGCTGTTGTCTGCAGCTCCGCCTGCATGTTACTTTAGATCTACATAACTTTTTTATTTATGAACCGATTGAAATAAAACAAACCTTAAATGTTACGTTGAATAAACCACAACGCCATTTAAATCTGTTCCTGAGATTAGCGTGTTCAAACATTCAGACAAACAGACAAAAAAATCTAAAAACCATTGTTTTGGGTTCTATTGCGTTCATAAAGCCCCCTACAACAGTTTCTCTATTATGTCTTCGATGTACAGACATCGACCACTTACAATTTTATTGTATGTATTGATGATGATGATATTATGTACAATAGTTTCTTTTTGTATTGAAGTTTAGTTTTATTACACTTATCATGGCTACGTCACTGAATCGCGAGTGGTATCGAAGGTCGCGAGGGGCATTGACATGTTGTGTAAGACATGACTCAGCACTCAGCAGGGGTAACGGCATCGTTGTGAATTTTGTATGATATAATTAGTTTGTGCACGAGGGTTTTGTTTATCTTTTAATTTATATAGTCATGCTTATGAAAAACAACGTGAATTGGTGGTAAAAAAAACCTTACTAAAATGGAATTTTATGGAGAATTATTAACATATTGGGCTTTATCGATTATCTCCGAGGCACAAGTCATTGTCACTTACACGTTGCGCTGACAGACATTAACATGTCAACACAGACAGCGCTCTGGGAACTTTTCCTATCATCAATCACTTTTGAATTTTTACACTATGTATTTTTTTTTTGTTATTATTATCTGCGATCAGTCCTTGACACTGAGCGGATATGTTGTGCGTTTAGTGTCAAGCCAAAAGTGCTCCCCAACGATAGCACCCTTCTCAGTATCGGGAATCTAGGTCCTGGATATGATATCGGTTGAGGCGTTTGTGATAGCTAATATTAATTAGCTCAGAAGCCAGTTCGTTAGGGTGGTTCCTTAACTGGTTCTTATAGTTTTCCTCCTTTACTGTGTTGACTATACACTATTATGTTAATACAATTTGTGAATCAAAAACCAGTCACTATACAATTGGGTAACCTTCATGTATTTCTGTAGAATAGAAATCCTTTCTCTGCAAACGAAAGTTCAAATTAAAATTTTTCCTCCTTTGCGAGTGACTCAATGATTCAATGACGTGGTCACTCCAATAAGTATCGCGGTTTTTGAAATGTATGACGTCAAAGCGTTTTGACAACGTGAGATCGATCCAGAACCACCACACTACTGACGTAAACCCCCTCCTACAACAAGCACTTTTGGTTAAGCTGGAGGGGTTAACGGGATTGCTTTAAATAATAGTGCCGAACTCGTTTTTACGATTGATCCTTCTCCTATCCTATCTTCAGTTTCATCACTACATAATTATAAAACAAAGTCGCCGGTTCTGTATGTATGCATAGATCTTTAAAAACTACGCCACGTATTTTGATGCGGTTTTCACTAATGGATAGAGTGGATCTCGAAGAAGGGTTTTGTGTAGCGGGCGAAGCCGTGGGCGTCCGCTAATCTATATAAATAAAAATCAATTGCCGTTCGTTTGTCTCGCTCAAACTCTGGAATGGCTGGATCTATTTAGCTGTTTTTCGTCTTGAAACATTAGTGGAGGTTCAGGAAAGTTTTGAAAAGGCGGTATGAAGTTCGCCGGGACAGCTAGTCTATCTTTATACAATTAAAAATCTGCTCGTTTGTCTCGCTAAAACTCGAGAATGGTTGGACCGATTTGTCTGTTTTTAAACGTTGAGGTGCCACGAAGTTCGCCAGGGTTTAGTCATAGATGTTATCGTGTATTTTATATTAAGTGTATCCGCGTCATAGCTAACTAGAAAGGTTCTATTATTAGTCAGGCGCTAATTTCCCTTCACCCTATGTCAACAGGGGTACGTTATTATGACTCACTGAAAATACTTCCTACACTCATGACCTATGAGTCATTTTTAGAGAATGTATCACTCATACTTTGGTTTTTCTTCGATTTGTATCCGTAGTTCTAACTATCACGGTTCATGAGATACAGCCTGGTGACAGACGGTCGGACAGCGGAGTCTTATTAATATGGTCCCGTTTTACCCTTTGGGTATGGAACCGAAAATTACCTCAAATGTTACATTAGACCTAAGAGTATCTTCAGAGTAGGTACACACTCGAGGTACACTGGGGCGCCCAGCAATAGACGTAAGAGCGGCAGAGGTCTCGGACTGCGGATTTAAAAAAAAATCTAGGTACAGTCCTACAATTTGTACAGAGACCTATTTCCTAGTGGTTCTGTGAACCGTAGACTTCGGAAGCTTTGTTTACAAAATTTATTTTTCAATTTTCTTTATTACTCTTTCATTTTTCATCCAATTCAAAAAATATCATTCACATGTTATTCATTGTAAAAAAGGAGTGAGTGTGTAAAGTTTCATGAAAATCGGTTGATAAATACAGCCGCAAACATGATCTGACAGAACCCGTAGATGTAGAGATGTAGAGGTACAGACGAAAGAAATTCTCCCCAGTCTGCAAGTTGAAACGGAGACTTCGGTCGCTTCACTCCCTCAGTCACTTAACTAACTGTTGCCATGAACCCACTCACATGTAAATGTTTGCCTGGTGCCAATCAGATTTTGTGATTAGTAAATTATAGTAATATAGGTACATCGCGGTGTTGTTGCACTTGAGGTATTTTGTTTCCTAATTATATCTGCCTATGTCATCAGAGTACATAAAAGGCTCCTTCGTCCATCGTAGACAAGATGGTCGAAAGCCGTCTGCGCTGGTATGGATATGTGATGAGGCGAGACGAAGAGCACGTAGTAAGGAAAGCCCCAGCTATCCCTAAAAAAGAAGGGGCAGAGGACGCCCGCAGGCCATGTAGTGGACAACCGTTTCCAAGAACTTGGAACGGGCTCAAATCGACAACCAAACAACCCAAGTTAGACTGTCTTGGCGCCTGAAAACGAGGAGGGTCAGCCCCAAATGAAATGGGAAAAGGCACGGCAGAAGAAGAGTTATATCTGCCTATGTTACTTTGAGATAAATCTAAAATTGTAAGGGTGAAAGAAATTACAAAATTACCAGAATACTTGTGCTTAGATGTTGACGGGGCTCCTTAGAAGTCAATAAATATACTAACATACAGATGGGCACGCCTCTTTCCCATTGGGGTAGGCAGAGACTATGGAATTCTACTTGCTACGATCCTGGCATACTTCTTTCGCTTCTTCCACTTTCATAACTATCTTCATGCACGCTCTCCGGTTCTGGGTACTCTTGACCTGGCCTTTGGTCAAAACATCTCCGATTTGGTAGTAAGTTCGTCTACGAAGTCGACCATTACATGCCTGTCCATTCACGCCCGCCTTACGTATCTGTTTCAATCTTCTTTCATCCATCCATTCTACGTGCCCAAACCATCTAAGCATCCCTTTTTCTATCTTACTCACTACATCTTCTGATACACCGCAACGTTCTAAATGTACTTACGTAAGTACTCGTATTTACCAATAAAAACTAAAATAATGGACCATGTTATAAGCCTGACAGCCTCTAAGGAATAGGTTAGATACCTACAACTAAATAAATTATTTAAATGTATTTATTACATAAAGAATCCCAAAGTATGTACGAAAATTGTATTCAATCTTATTATCTTTATTTTATTTGTTTATAATCATCTATTGAATCACCAATAGTTACGGATTTGACGCTATATAATAGTGACGTCATTGTTGAGGTTTTTATACAAATTTCAATGAGGCGTATCGTTTTGACGTTTAATAAAAAGAAGGTGATTTGATTAGACAGTCACATTATTGGGACAATCTATATATATAATACGCCAGTGAAGCCGCTTCTCCTCCTAAACTAAGAGTCGCACAGTAAAGTGTGGCACACACAGTTTGCGCTAAGGGTTGCTAGTTTTTAATAAATCTTCCATCTTTTACAAGAAAGCTTCGCCACCGATTCGAGTGATCTTATCAATGACGTCATTGCATTTCCCCACGTCACTGTAATACATAGATACCTTCTTGTGACTCATGCCTGTCCACCCTTCCCCAACAAAAATACTTACGGAAAATCAATAGGTATGTGTACGATGTTATTGTGATTCACCTAATTCATAGGTATTTATTTTTTATCAATTTTGCTCTGTTACTCATAGATTATAGTATAGGCCGTTTTAGTAGTAGTACATAACTGGCGAAATGTGAATGTTAATAGCTCCTCTGTAAATCCCATCTGGGATAAAAATGTGATTATAATATGAACCTTGCTAAATGAAATTAAACTCCACGTGCCAGAAATTTACAACTTCTTACTACAGTGTTACCACTGTCCATCAAAATTAATGCACAAAAATCACGAAATAATATCAGCCGTGGGTTGTCAGCAAGGTGATCCCCTAGGTCCTGCTATATTCAGTTTGGCTATAAATTCTATAATTCATAACCTAAATTCATATGAACCAAGTTATATAAGACACACACATATCACGTCTATATCCCGAAGGGGTGAGCAGAAGTGATATATACACACCCACAATTTGCCAGTATTTTCAGTTCCACGTAATAGGGGGCAAGCTTATTGCTGTCACCGAGCAAATTTATAATGGGTTATGTACAAAATGGCCAAATGAATTTAATAAAACGTAGCAGCTATATCGTAATTTTGAAAAAAAAATTAAACCTGTTACCTTGCGATGAAATGTTGATGAAAGGCAACAAAATCTTACGTGCCAGCCGCAATTACAGTTCTTGGCGTTTCGGACTATTTTATATAAGACAGTCAGCAATTAACGTTCTCAATGACAAGCGTCTACAAGTAAACCATAAATGAGATCACTCGTATCGCTCATTAGCTCATTACAAACGCACTAGGAAGCTAGTGTTTACATAACAGTGATTATAGAGCCTTGAACCTCGGAAATTGACTCGGGAAGTGAACCCACGTCCGTGCGGCACGTCAGTAATTGACCAGTTAGGAAGTTTATGTAATATCTACGCTAGTGAAGTGTAAGCAAACGGTATGGACTACAAGTTGTTGTTTATTGAAATTGTCGGTAATAATTTAATTTAGGAGTTATCTAACACACATAACCACTCTTGTCCTCCGAAAGGGTAGGTAGAGAGAATTCAATTCAATTGTTTTTTTCGATTTCATGTGTAGATAAATAATAATTTCATAATTTTGAACACACTCACACAACGTCATCTACCTCAGATTAAGCTTAGCTTGTGATCTCGGATCTAGACAACTGTTAAACATACTTTCTTACAGGCTACCCCTATACTGGAGGCCCGTACTGGAGTAGTATAATAATAGGTAGGTACTCGCTTTACGAACTTCGTAGAGGCTGTAACATATTAGCCGGGCAGGACCTCCATGGACCCTGAAATAGAGGTCCCTTACGACATTGTTTAAATGGCACAAGGAGGCGCTGGAGCGGGGTCACAGTAACTATTACTGCGATATCGACATACCATGTTCTATTCGCGTGTCAACACAAAAGTTTAGTGAACTACCAAAATGAGTTCGATGAGCCTTAAAGGCTCATCGAACTCATTTTCACAATAATGTATAATTATATTATGTAATTAAGTTAAATAATCAATAATATTCGATGTTCGTATCCGGTCAGAAAGTGTGCAAACAATTTTCGCGTTTCACTGTACAGGGGCGCGAGTAGCATGCACCACGCGTAGACGTATGACGCGAAAGCGATACGCGCTTAGAATAAAGACAGTTAGGAAGTAGAATAATGTAAGGTTTTTCTCTAGACTCGCAAATCAGAATGGATTATTCCGTTTTAATACAGATTTTGTTTTAGACGGACTCTGCTAACGACAGGTCACCAAAAAGCTTTTTTTTGTGACACGTATAAGGTGGTAATCCTATTGCTGTTACCGAGAACTTATTAAATATGTTGTTATAAGATAAATAAGATAAATTTATTTACAATAATAATTACAATATACAAAATATACATAATTATAGACTAAAAATATTTACATTACAAAATATCGTTTAAAAAATCCTCCGCGTCATTGCCGACTGGGAAGGTTCCCATAATGCTGGCTGTATTGCCACGTTGGATACTTATTCTTTGGGCTCTGGCCCAATATATATGGCATACGAGTATATATGGCAAATAGCCAGCCTTCTGGTCCTGAGAAGCATCGATTAGGCGTTTAGCAATGTCTCTATAAAGGCGGCGAGCACTCGGACCCCATGACCCCAGTGTCTCAACTCCAAACGGCTCAAATATGTAGTCACCTGCTAGGTTAGCATATGTACGCCGTTTAAGGCCTTCAGCCGATGCAGCAGCAGCGTCGGCACATCCGGATGTGCTTGGAAGGTGTGAAGGTGCTAAGGTGTCAACGCATGTAGCGTCCCACACCAAAGGCCTTCCCATCTTCCACGGTAGCAACGACATACCGTCCGGTCTCTTTCCATCGCTTCGTGCTAAACCATTTGGTTCACGTACGGCCGGAAGACCTGCGTGGAAAGAGCCCTACGAATTATGTCGTTTAGAATAGCGTGCCGAGGTATACGACCTGCGCTTCTGCTACAAGAAAGTAGTAAAATATTCTTTTATTGTACATCTCAAGCACAAACTTAATCTAAATAAAAAATACGGTTACAAAAATTATGTACAATGACCGACCTTATCGCATAGAGCGATCTCTTCCAGGCAACCTTAGGATGGATAGAATTGATATTAAATGTGATAGGGGTAGTGTACAAAAAGAAAGTTAATCTACAACTCCCGAATCGATCATCAAACTATGGCAGCTTCCACAACTTGATAAATTGTTTTTAACCCTTCATCTCCTTGCAAAACAGACACAAAATCAACATTTTACTGTTTTAGTGACACGTTATAGGGGGTAAGCCTGTTGCTGTTACCAAGTTTTCCTAATGGGTCCTATCAACATCTCCCCCAAGTTATCCTGCACCTGCATGCGGTCTACCTTCTGACAAACGGACGTGACCCTGCTAAAATACCTAAAAAAGGCAAATCACCCGCCCCCGATTACAAAGGACCAACAGTGACTTTGTGTGTGTTTTCCCCCTGAAAGGCTAAATACGCATTACATTCGTGTTACATTCACGTGATTCAGCAAGTATACGGTTTCCAGGAACTTTGGGAATAAAACATACATATTATATACATATGGTCATGCCTCTTTGTCATGGGGGTAGACAGAGACTATGGAATTCCACTTGCTACGATTTCGGCATACTTTTTTCGCTTCTTCCACTTTCGTAACTATATTCATGCACGCTCTCCGGTTATGGGTACTCTTGACCTGGCCTTTGGTCAAACATCTCCGATTTGGTCGAAGTACGTTCGCCTAGGTCGACCCTTATCTGTCTGTCCATTCACGCCCGCCTTATCTATCTGTTTCGTCGATCTTCTTTCATCCATCCTTTTACGTGCCCGAACCATCTAAGCATCTATGAAATATAAATGCATGTGAATCAGTTGTAAATTATTACCTAGTCTATATAGTTCAATAGAAGATATGTAAAAGAACACTATTCATGGTCTTCCTAGCTCCTGAAAACTGCGAATAGTAGGTCTTTCAACTTATACATATAGAGAGACTACTGTCATACGAAAGAAGACACAATACACTACTTTTATCGGGATATTTTCGTAGATCGAAGAACGACCCTATTTCTAAGGATATAGTAGGTACTAGTTGTTGCCTTCAGCTCCGCCTGCGTGTTATAGTTTTCTTGATCACCAGTTACTGATATATTATGTATAGCTGTTGCCCGCAGCTCCACCTGCGTGTTACTTTAGATCGATATAACTTTTTTATTTATGAACCGATTGAAATAAAACATACCTTAAATGTTAACTTGAATGAACCTCAACGCATTACTAAAAACCGCATTCAAATTGGTTAAGCCGTTTCTGAGATTAGCGTGTTCAAACATTCAGACAAACAGACAAACAGATACACAGACAAACAGACAAAAATTCTAAAAACCATTGTTTTGGGTACTATTGCGTTCATAAAGCCCCCCCCTACAACAGTTTCTCTATAATATCTTCCATATACATTGACCACTTACAATTTTATTATTATGTATTGATATTGATATTGTCAGTGCTCGTGCAAAAATCATACGTCACTTTTATTGTAAGTTACTTTAGGGGGCAATGGTGTCCGCCGGGCGCCACTGGAAATACCTTCTGCGTGCGTACCTTGGGACGCGGAATTAAAAAAAAGAAAAGGGGCAATAGTAGGTAAATAGTAAACTATAAAAAAGCGTAAAACAGTAAACTATTTATTGTAATTCTTATTGTAATATCTTTATAAATAAAAAAAAAACAAAACGGATCATTCTCAAATAACCGTTGTCTATTTACTGTAAAACAACTAAACGTTATCAAATAAAAAAGAAATAGATTGTCTGTTGACTTTATAATTTCTTTTGTTTGAAAATAGAATGTTGGGATACTCTGAAAGAAAATTCTATTCATTAATCCGGTATATTTGCATAGACAACTGTCATTGCTGGCGGTCAATGACCGGAGGTGACGTAATACTACATGTCTGGACGTCAGCACTGAGTACAGTGATGTGCTTTCTCACTTTCTACAACTAAAAAAACGGTATTCTATACCTATATGAATCAATTCAGTTCGAAGTTCGATTTATAAATATCTGTACAACATTAACATAACATAAATATACTTTGTCGAATAGAGAACCTCCTCCTTTTTTAGAAGTCGGTTGAAACCGAAATATCCAATGGGTGTGATTAAAAAAACACAACTAATGGTTGTCCAAATAAATAAAAGATTCTAATAATTATTAACCTGAGTTTGTTAGTTCGGTTGAGCACGTTAAGGTCAAGAGCTAGCTCTTGACATTAACGTGCTCAACCGAACCGTAAGTACCTACTTGTTCGATTTGAAAATATATTTTTGGTTGAATAGTCGAAGAAAGCTTTAAACTATACATCCTCACGCTAAGAACAACAGGAGCAGAGCAGCAATGAAAATAGTTGCGAAACGAAGAAGCGAAAGAAGTAAAGAGCGACGCTAATTGAAAAGAAAAATGACCTAAGCATGATTGTAATGAAACAGTAATGTCAACATGAACTTCGATATTCAAATAAGTATAAAAATAACCATCAAATATTTGGCGCTTAAATAATAATAAAAATGTGCACACAATATCTGCGCGAGCGTCGACCCGATGACGACATGGTTACGCAATCGCCGGGCCTTGAACTCACTTAGTTGTTTACTATTTTGAGATTGGAACTAGAAAGCTAGAGGCACTATGACAGAGGTCGATGATCGTGTGTTTAAGTGTCGGCACATTGCAACTGAGTAATTTTGTTCGGTTTGCAACAAGCTGGGATTGCAACAAGATTGTAGGTACTCGTACTGGCTGCTGGAATTAAAACACACACACATATCACGCCTATATCCCGAAGGGGTAGGCAGAGGCGCATTGGGGACTACGCACACTTATTCAGCTCCATTCGCGTTTCGCTGAATGATTTTGGTCACACTTATACAGCTCTGCTTCTATCAGCCGCGTACGGCGTCGTAAGAATGAGAAAAGCCGTCATAGCGTGCTATCTCCGCTGAAACGCTTCTGTCTACTGCGTGCGGTATTGTGCCATCAACATCATCCCTGAGCTGTTCCGCCGCGTTCGGCGGTGAATGCGGCGGAACAGCGCTGAACGCGGTGGAACAGCGCTGAACGCGGCGGAATTAGTATTGTGCCGTCAACATCATCCCTGAGCTGTTCCGCCGCGTTCGACGGTGAATGCGGTGGAACAGCGTCGTTCGCCGCGGAACAGCGCTGAACGCTCCCTATAGCATTTTGCCGCGAAAGGAGAACAGACGCGGAAAGCTGAATGGATGCGTACACATCTCCATACAAAATCGTTGTTTTCTATGGACAAAGGCTGAATAGAGCTGAATAAGTGTGAGTAGTCCCTGACACACCTACAGTTTGCCAGTAGTTTTAGTCCCACGTAATAGGGCACAAGCCTATTGCCGTCACCGGGCACACATATAATGGGTTATGTCCAAATGGCCGAATGAATTTAATAAAAAGTAGCTATTGCGTTGCCTTGCGATAAAATGTTGATGAAAGGCAACAAAATCTTACGAGCCAGTCGCTATGGCACAGCAATAAAGTTAGGCGTCTCGGACTATCTGGAATTAATGTTTGTTATTTTAATGACATCGAATTCTTATGGAGCCCGAGGTAACCGTAGTCGAGCCTCGATAGGATGGCTTATCGTAGAGGCGGTCAACGCCTCATGAGGAAACCCTGTTCAGGGAAGTCCGACGACCAACCAGCATCAGGCGACGACATATTATTATCCTAAACATTAGCAACAAATTGTGATCTAGGCTGCTCGCTGGACTTTCACCTGTGAGCACTTGTCAGCCGGGATAAAATGCCCTTAACGTCAATGACAGACGCGAGTCAAGGTGCAATGTCTGAGAGACCACGCTATTGGTAGCTGTAAAGACAGATTCATAAGCAGCATATCCTTCCAGAGGCCTAACATGGAAGCCTTCTACGATCAGAACAATCAGCGCGTTCCGCGAACCAAGTTTTGTGGCAATTATCAAGACTTTCACAAACGATCATATTTCGACATGAGGTCCAAAGTTGATGATCCTTCGAGTACGTAGTCTTGCTAAGCAAATTTTAATATAACAATGCGGCTAAAAAGCGATATAGATATTTAGAATAAAACCATAGACAGAGCAACGAATTTGGATCCTGACATGTTGGTCTAAGAATAAAACAGAAGAAAGGTCTATGCAGAAAGAAATTTTCTGTCTAAAATGTGTATGGATTTTTTATACTAAGGTTTATGCTTTCGATTGTCGGCACTTAATAGGTAAAATATGATGAACACGACTTCCGTTGAATGAATTTCGCAGGTATTTTTTTATAATTCAAGTTCGGCATAACCAATACACGTGGGTTATGATTTTGTTGTTTCATTTGAGGTGATAACATTATGATCACATTTGTATGCTATCGCACGTCCAGTCAGTAACATAATTGTTAGACCTTTCGTAACAACTGTAAACTAAAGCTATCATTTTGCAGGTGTTCTCAAACTAAACGATGTTGATATGATTCCTTTTTTGACTGAGGGAGCGAAGCGACCGAAGTCTCCGTTTCAACTTGCAGACTGGGGAGAATTTCTTTTGTCTGTACGTCTACATCTCTACATCTACGGGTTGTCAGATCATGTTTACGGCCGTATTTATCAACCGATTTTCATAAAACTTTACACACACACTCCTTGCTTACAATGAATAAAATGTGAATGATATTTTTTGGATTGGATGAAAAATGAAAGAGTAATAAAGAAAATTGAAACTAAATCTTCTCAACAAAGCTCCCGAAGTCTACGGTTCACAGAACCACTAGTTTCTTTTAGTTGTAGGCATCTAACCTATTCCTTAGAGGCTGTCAGGCTTATAACATACATCTATCCATTATTGACTGAGGGAGCAAAGCGACCGAAGTCTCCGTTTCAACTTGCAGACTGGGGAGAATTTCTTTCGTCTGTACACATCTCTACATCTACGGGTTCTGTCAGATCATGTTTCCAGCCGTATTTATCAACCGATTTTCATGAAACTTTACACACACACTCCTTGCTTACAATGAATAACATGTGAATGATATTTTTTGGATTGGATGAAAAATGAAAGAGTAATAAAGAAAATTGAAAAATAAATTTTCTAAACAAAGCTCCCGAAGTCTACGGTTCACAGAACCACTAGTTATTAAATGTCAAAACGATATGCCTCATGCCCGGTTCACATTATTCCAGTAACATTCCAGTCCAGCAACCCAATCCAGTGCTGGAATGCTACTGGAATAATGTGAACCGACACTGGAATATACCCATTCTAGTGATCATTCCAGTCCAGTGACTGGAGAGACCGTCAACTTTTCATTCCAGCTCACCCAATCCAGCGCCACTGGAATAGTGTAGACAGCCATTCCGGTTGCAATCCAGTGCTAGATTGAACGTTGAACAGTGAATACGAGATAGTTGTTTTGGGGACAAGTTCCAAATTTAATAATGAAATTGAATGAGAATCAAACTCTTCATTTTGTCTCTTTATATAGAGAACGTGCATGCCTTTGAGATATCACGTCTGATTTTTATAAAAACCGATAAATTCGCCAATCCGGCCTCCAAAAATTCGCGAAGAGATGCAAATAGAAGGTTATACAGTAGAAAATGTCAAAAATAAAATAAAAAGTATGCGATCTACATACTACCTTGAACTAGACAAGATTAAAAAATGATCTGCCTTGTTTTAGTTCATCTACTAAATCACGTACTTCTTGTAACAGTTGTAAATGAGCAGTTTTTATACATTTTTGAGTTTCTTTCTAGAAATCATTGTCACCGATGTGTTACCAATCCAGCTACTCTTAAAAGACTGGAATAAATGTAAACGATATACTCCAGTCCAGCAGTGGACTGGATTAGCCCGCTGGATCACTGGACTGGAATAATGTGAACCGGACTTCATTGAAATTTGTATGAAAACCTCAACAATGACGTCACTATTATATAGCGTCAAATCCGTAAATATTAGTGATTCAATTGATGATAATAAAATAAGATATTGATAATAAGACTGAATACAATATACTGACGTACATACTTTGAGATTCTTTATGTAGTTAATACATTTAAATTATTGACTGAGGGAGCGAAGCGACCGAAGTCTCCTTTTCAACTTGCAGACTGGGGAGAATTTCTTTTGTCTGTACCTCTACATCTCTACATCTACGGGTTCTGTCAGATCATGTTTGCGGCCGTATTTATCAACCGATTTTCATGAAACTTTACACACACACTCCTTGCTTACAATGAATAAATGTGAATGATATTTTTTGGATTGAATGAAAAATGAAAGAGTAATAAAGAAAATTGAAAAATAAATCTTCTCAACAAAGCTCCCGAAGTCTACGGTTCACAGAACCACTAGTTTATTTTAGTTGTAGGCATCTAACCTATTGCTTAGAGGCTGTCAGGCTTATAACATACATCCATCCATTATTGACTGAGGGAGCGAAGCGACCGAAGTCTCCGTTTCAACTTGCAGACTGGGGAGAATTTCTTTCGTCTGTACACATCTCTACATCTACGAGTTCTGTCAGATCATGTTTGCGGCCGTATTTATCAACCGATTTTCATGAAACTTTACACACATACTCCTTGCTTACAATGAATAACATGTGAATGATATTTTTTGGATTGGATGAAAAATGAAAGAGTAATAAAGAAAATTGAAAAATAAATTTTGTAAACAAAGCTCCCGAAGTCTACGGTTCACAGAACCACTAGTGTTATTTTACTTTAAAGTACATACATGTTTATATACATTCTGTCAAGAAAGTACCGGAAAAAGATCAATAATACACGAAATTTTTGTTATTCATTCAAATTTATTGTATCACCTTCAAAGTATGCTCCTTCAGAAACGATACACTTACGCCAACGAATAATCCAATCATCAAAACTTTTTTTGAAGGCTGTTTCCGGAATAGAGTTCAGTTCTCGCCGCGAATGCTCCTTTATGTCTTCTACCTATTGAAATGGGGTGCGGGTTGTTTTCTTTGACTATCGCGGTGTTGTGCACTCAGAATTCTTGCCGGAAGGTCAAACGGTAAATAAAGAATATTATTTGAGCGTAATGCGGCGTTTCAGAGAGCTAATTCGACGAAAAAGTCCAGATTTGTGGAAAGAAAATTCTTAGATTTTGCACCACGATAATGCGCCTTCGCACAAGGCCATTATTGTAAAGGAATTTTTGTCCAAACACTCAACAAATACCATCGAGCAACCACCATATTCACCAGATATGGCTCCAGCTGACTTTTTTCTTTTTCCTAAACTCAAATTACCACTTCGTGGCACCCGTTTTCAATCGGTAGAAGACGTAAAGGAGCATTTGCGGCGAGAACTGGACTCTATTCCGGAAACAGCGTTCAAAAAAAGTTTTGATGATTGGATTATTCGTTGGCGTAAGTGCATCGTTTCTAAAGGAGCATACTTTGAAGGTGATACAATAAATTTGGATGAATAACAAAAATTTTGTGTATTATTGATCTTTTCCCGGTACTTTCTTGACAGAGTAGTACTTACATCAAAAAAATCACGCCTCTATCCCAGAGATCACAGATTAAAACTTAAGTTTGTGCCATATTTTCCTACTTCTTTCTCTTAGTCTTTGAACCACCTTCTCACCTTTCATTTGAATTTTACGCTATCTTGCCCAACGCTACCTACCCAAGTGCCCCGAAGAATAACCACAGAGCATCGGCTGACTTTCGCAGCCTATGTCGCCTTACGTGTTTATCTTACACATATTTGGGGTTTATACTTTTGGGAAGCTTCAAAACTGCATGTATCAATGCCAACTAACCAGTTTGTTGTATCATTGAACTCATCAACGACTTCTAAGCTCAGTTCTGCAAAGGTTCAAGGCCCGCGTTGCGTAATGGACATTTCCCCGACCGTTTCTCCGTTGCGTCACGCTCCGGTAATAGTAATTGCAACTACATTCACACGTGTGTGTATGTTTGTATGTGTGCAAAGTTTGCAGTTCGCTTCCTAGCGCATGTTATGATATAATAATACAGGAATTATTTTTGTTTAATTGATCAGGAAAGAGAAAAGATTGATTTTTGAATAGTCTGAAAAGCAGACGAAAATCATATTTTTTTATTTGATTTACAAAACAGAAAGTAGAATTGTATTAAGTAGAACATTAAGAAACTTAAAGAAATAAAATTATTTTTATTGACATAGATTTTGGTAAAACAGGCCGGCTTATCGCTAAAGAGATCTTTCACAGTACCTTTGATCGGACGCAATATACAGATAATAATAATAATAAATAAATATTGTTGGACATGCTCACATAACGTCATCTAGCCCAAACTAAGCTATAAGTCTGTCCTATGGGATCTAGACAACTGATAAACATACAGTACCCGGCGATAAATATTGCACATCGACCTTTGGAAAGAGACAATCGGCTAATTTTGGCTTCACCTTTAGAGTGAAGGTGTTGAAGGTGCGAAATAAATGAATAGATCGGAATATAATTTAACTTTAAGAAGGTATAAAGTAAGTACCTATATATCTTTAATTAATACTATCAGGCGTTACTTTTTGGAAGTCCATAGTTAAATAAAATAAATATAACTACTTTGCAATATTCCGCCACATGCAAATTACCCAACTCTCGTGTTTATTCATGCACAAGTCCGCCCTCCAAACCCACTTAGGCCGAAAGAATAGAGAAATAATTTTGAAAATAGAATAAATATGAGAGTTGTGTTATCGTGCAAAAACCTCGACACGTGTTTCGCCCCCCAACCAGGGGCATCATCAGGAGATGTCGATGGCTCGGCGCACGGCGACCGAATGAGCAACAACTCTTTTTTTTTTTTTTTTACGCCCGAAAGAAGGAATGGACACCACCCAGATGCGAGTGTTGGAGGCAGAGAATGCTACATGCATCCCCTACGGCCGGCCGCAGGGGTATGTCAGACTCTTACTGACTAAACTCTGCCTTGTGACTTTAGCCGGGAAGGCTTCCAAGTCGTGAAATGAGGCGCGCCACAACTCGTAAACCGCACCTATTTATATCCTAGGTTTTTTATTTCTACCCACAACCATAATTCCAAATTATTTTATGTCTACCCACCACCGTTGTTTGAATGACGTATACCTACCCGCAGCAAAGGGGAATAGGCGAAATTAAGTTGATCATTTAAAATATTAGGGTTCAAGCGTCTATGTTTGTAGATTTCTAATTGTTCCAAAATCGAAAGACTCAGTCCTTTGTTGCAGGTGTGCAGAACGTCATAAGTGTGAGGATTAGGTAGGGAGTGACAGGAGTAAAATAACCGGAATATATCTTTGTTTCACAACGGACCCTTGACAGTCACCCTATTAATTTTCCAGTCTAATTAACATAGATTTTTATCCATAAAATTCCACAATTGCTTTATACAATCTACTTTACATACAAAATAAATATAAGTCAGTTTATTTGTTTGTACCTACATCTCGGTTATTGACTAAATACCTAATAAATACATTGTTTTACGGAGCTTTAAGCACACAGTTAATTTAATTGAAAGTGCGTCCCAAACTAAGCGTTTGTGCTATAAGATATATATATATATATATATCTACGCTTAGGTAATAACATAATAATATGTACAAAAGCTTAGGTCGGAGAACGGCTTTCTGGCGTTCACACTCCTGTCTCTGAAGGGTAGTTCCGATCACAAAATGTTGCCCTTGTTAGAGGTACCTATTCTAAACAAGCAGAACACAAGACAATAATTTAGGTAGGTGTTCAAAAAGTAGTGAGTGAGATTTAGATATTTAGTAGTAGGTACTAAATATCTAAATCTCATGTGCCGTTTTCGAGATACGGGTGTGCAGACAAAGCAAAGATAGTAAATAAAATTCAAGTGTCTGCTTGAAACTCAAAATTAAGAGCTTTTCACTAAAAATATTCCATTAATTTATACTTATACTAATTTATACTTTGGCAGCTACGCTTTTTTTTTTTAATTCCGTGACCCAAGGCCGCGGCCGCTCTCACGTCCGTTGCCGGGCGTCTCTGGAACGCACGCAGAAGGTATTTCCAGTGGCGCCCGGCGGACTTTGACCACCTGTGTGGCCTCTTCGGGGGTTTGGTCGGGATGAGCGTCGTTGGGGTAGGGTTTTATACCGCGTCGGTGAGTGGCCTCAACCCCGCAGCCCACTACCCTTCTAGCCTGCGTCTATAGGGATGGCCCATCGTCCTCAGGCCCCGATCATGGAGGTCGATGATCTTGGGCGTAGATGAGTCTGCGGCGCCCTCGCTGTTGACTTCGGAACTCGGCGGAATGGTACGCTCCCTCTCCCTCTCTCCCTCTCGGACGGCAGCTATGCTAGATATACATACGATAGTTATAAATAAAACATCAATTTGTCAATTCTTGCCCCAAATCAGTTTATTTTTGAGTTTATTGGTTGTTACAAATCTATTCTTCACATATCTCTTTATAATCTTTCTAATATCAATAAGTAGGTACCTACATAAAATCCACACCATCATTACACCAATCATTTTGTTGATTCCACGTAATAGGGGGCAAGCCTATTGACATTAGGGTACAGTAAGGGCAGTAGAAAATCAATTACCATTTTGTTATCCAAACCTAAATTCTAACAGCCAGAAACGATGTTCTTCTTCCAAGTCATACACTCTTGTCAGAGTGGTCGTGGTTGTAGGTACGCAGACATGCACTTCCTTCGAGTAGGGCTGCTAGACGTCGAACGATGTGTCACCACAATTGTATCAGACAAGCATTGCGAGCACCTGAGCGGTTGACTCCTTAGTCTGTAGTGGACCCGATGAGATCTATCCAGCGGTTTAGGGACCGAACCCTTCGTCTTTTGTCTTCTACGCGCCCTTGCATCACTACAGACGTAAGCTTAATACACACTGGTCCTTCACATACGACGTATGCCACGCGACGTGGGAAACAGCGACACACTAGTCCTACGTCTTACGACGTCTGACGTATAGATGATCTACGCCCTATGACTCTTTAAACGTCGCGTCGACAGCGTCGTACGCGTGTGATAGCATGGGAACACGCGAATCTGGCGCGGTGACGTGTAAGACAGCGTGGTGAATGACCAGTGTTTTCGTTACCATATAAATTGTATAGCCCAGATCCTGTTCAGATGTCATGTGAAGGATGAGTTTGACCGTACCTTTTTCATTTCTGGTGTTGTGCCCAAAGAACTTCAATATTCGTAACTGCACAGTCAACGATTGCTCATTGAGGATACCTTTGTCTCCAGCATCAAATCTATCATTCAATGCATCTATTTTCTGACAATCCTGTTTTCTAAGTGACCAGATTACATTGTCGAATACCTAAATAGAATTTATCATGTTAAAAACTCATTCATTCATTTTCCTTCGAATAATCAATCAACACACGTCAATCATTACCATGCGCACACGCACCTCCAGCATTACGTAACAGGAAAACAGCGGGCAAGGGGCGGGGCCGGACATAGTGAAAGTATGAGGTCGTTCACCGCCTGCACTGAATGTCAATGCAAAGCGTTGCGCGTAGAAATGGAGGGGGAGGGGAACTAGGTTACGTATGCATTGCGGTTTTCTAATTTTTCTAGGTGATAGTTTTACTAAGGAATATTAATATGACGCCGTGCCTAGGAGCGCTAAGTCGTCGGTCCCGGTTGTTATACGAACCTCTATGGCAGTCGTTACGGAATTATTGGAGCCTTAAAGCAAAGTCCGACAGGTCTAACTATAGAACTTCCTCAATTATTTTACTTTGTTCTACACCAAGGCGCAGAGTATGTTGCAGTTTTGCAAGACTTAGTTTGCTACATTGCAGTCGCCTCTGCGCCTCGGTGCAGAATTTTGCCTATAGTACTGATTAAGTTTTATTTGAGAGACGGAGTTTTTTGCTGTACTGTTTCCAACTGCACTTGACACACCAGTTATTGGGACCCTAGTTGCTGTTGTGTTGTGCCCAAGCCACCACGAGGCAAGCGCCCACAGCGCATTTTCATTGTCTCCCTCATAGTAGAGAGAGACTGCAACGTTTGCATGTCTCCGGCTTGCATTGACTACAATGTGGTCCAGGAGACCAAGTCGTGCATGTACTGGGTAGCGCCAAGGAGCTATGCCAAAATCTGTGTGGGACATCAGCGGGGCGTGCGTTTTATGTCCACCAATTACCTGTGGCCCCGGGGCCACCTTAGCAATAAGCCACTGCTGACCTTGTCATGGTGTCCCATTTCCTCCTAATCGGACATGCGGGGTCAAAGGCGTTATGAGCTGTGTCGGGACACCCCGCCCGTTTGCAATTGCAGCACGTGGGGGACCCACCCCCAAGTTTCTCCTGGCACTCATCCTTGCGGTGGGGTCCACCACAGTGACTGCACACGTCGACTTTGTCCTGACACAGCTTTCTGGTGTGTCCGTAGCCCAAACATCAAGAGCACTGGACCAGAGGTGAATGGTCCTCAACTCTAACCCGTTGGAGGTCGATATGGACGATTTCGGAGTCCGTCAGGTGGCCCCATATCTTCGGTGACACTCTTACCACTACGTGAACCACCAGCGGATTCCTCGTCTTTTTGCGGAATCGAACCTCCATCCGGTCATCGTCGCCGCTGATGTCCTTGAGGAGGTGCTTGTTCTGCACCCTAAGTGCCCTAAGCACCTCCTCATCGGTGATGTAGTTCATGACGTCTTTGAGGACAATCAGCGGGTCTCTGTTCCTAATGCCCTCGACGCTTAGGCCCTCTCCTGCTATCCTCTCCTTAAGCCTATCTAATTCTTCCACCGAGTTGCAGCCCAGGATCACCCTCCTATCTCGGACCTTGCGCAATCTTCAGTCCCTCACTAATTGCGTTTGTCGCAGTTCTTATTTTATCAATTATGCGGTCACTGGAGTCCATTTCATCACTGGACCTGACGATAATCGAGTGCAGCGCCGTAGGTCCCCGAAGTGAAGGCTTCGGTGGTCCGGCAGCCGCACTCGCGTAGGATTCCAGTGGCCTCCGCAATTCCTCCCTTAGGATTTTTATCTCTTTCCTATTCTCCTCCAACAGCCTGCCGTGCTTTTCCAATTGCTTCTCTAGTTTAAGAATTTAAATAAAAATTAATCAATCTCAGTAAAAAATAAATTACAAAGAAATAGTGATAAACCTCAAAAGTTAAACAAACCCAGAATTAAAGGAAAAAATAATAGCTAAGTAACCGAATGTATGGTATAATAGAATATATAACAACAGAAACGTACATAAATATGAAATAGAAAATTATAATAAGACTAAAATAAATATCTAACTAATTAATAAAAAAAATATACATAATGAAGCAAACAAGGTCCTAGAGTGATAAATGTCTAGGGATCACGCAGCCGGACCACACGCCCAACAGAGTGTGCTCCAACAAAAAAAAAACTATAGAACTTCAGCCACTGGTTGAGAAGGTCAGATGGCAGACGCTCCACGGAAAATATTGAAGTTCAAACGCGTCGCAGTTAAACTGGAAAACCGACCCCAATTGGGATGGTAAAAGGCTAAGTGAATGATTAAGTATGATGGATATGTTTCCTATCCTATTTAAGCAAAGAGAAGTTATCCAGTTAGCAGCCCGTCATCTTTACAGAAGCCAGCCAGGAGAGCGGCTTGCTGTTAGATTCCCATCTACGAACGCCCTCACTCACGGCGACGCGGGATAGAACCTAACTCCAAAGATGCAGTATGGCACCCGATGTCCTAAGGTTACCCTTCTAAGGGTGAAATAATGGGGCGTCTGGCAAAAAACGATAGGTGGTTATAAAACTAAATTGTAAGCTAACTTTTTACTATATCTATGCTGTGTTGATTGCGAACCATCTTATAACGCAAATCTTTGAGACTTGGTCCCAACTCCTCTTGAAAGGGAACAAACACAAGTTCAAACCCAGCCTAGAATTTTTTGTTTGACCGTTAGTGTAATGAGTACGTGAATAACTATCGTCACGACTATATCGTAGGCAGATGTGCATTGCACACCCACATCACAGAGGAGGAAGGAACAGAGACACCGCTTCCTTTCTAATCTGTGCCCACACCTTGCCAGTAATTTTGTTGGTCCCACTTAATTGTAGGCAAACCTAGTGCCGTTACTGCAATCCATAAGTGGTTATGGATAATTCAAACTAAAATTCCAACAGCCATAAATGGAATATCAGAAGTCCAAGTATGATGTATAGCATGATGTAGACGAATATGTAATTTCACATGCATACAAATAACCACGTTTGTGTCCTCGAAAGATAGAGATATAATATACGCATAATGTACTTTAACTAGTTACTAAATTGGTCGCACTTTGGATACGTCCCAAACCGGGAACTTTTTAAAGCCGGTAATACTTAAAAGTCATAAAAATAACAAGTCAAATACATAAATTAATTAAATACATTCAGATATTGACATTGAAAATGAGCAATCTCCGGTCACTGCCGCCATTATCGAGCGTTAGCAAAACGAGGTGACCGCGATGTAGCGAGAAAGCGACCTCGTATGGATGTCTATGTTGTACGTTAGCTACATAACGGTACACTCTAGGTTAGGGTTGTCACCTGTTTGTCGCCAAATTAATTAAATATATTTAACAGAGACTTAGTTTTGACATTAATAGCAATACAGCCAGTATTCTGTGTGGGACATTCCCAGTCAGTAATTACGTGGAGTCGAATTATTAGTGTTAAGTGGTTTGGTCGTTGATCTCAGTCTTTCTCTGAGCTGCTATCGCAAAGATTCAAATTGCCATTTGGATCTACAACCTCCGCTAAGAAGACAAGAGCAAAATAAATAATATATTATGTATTTCAGTGTTATAATAAAGCGTTTAAAGAGAATATTTTACGCCAGATCAGTTAGATGATTTTCACCGCTCGGGTGGAAATGTTTTCTGGTTACTAATTCCCACGAGAAAACATTGTCTGACCAAAAAAGTGTCTGGTAAAACATAGACGTATTAAACGCCTTCTGTCTATGTACGTTCGAGACCAAATCCGGTTAAAACTAAACCGTTGTGTGCCAACCCTAGCAAATGTACGATATTATGTACGTATGTATTACACTCACATAATTTCTCCTCGCTTGTTCATAATTTATTACATGTCACTATTATCGAGAATACGATGTTTGGTGTTCAAGAGATGATGAGTGAATATGGCCATTATGCATAATTATTTGATGGTTTTACAAGAATACTAGCAACTGTTGTGCTCGTCCTAGTCCTAGTTTTCAAATATTTAAACGACACACACACATATCACGCCTATATCCCCACAGGGTAGGCAGAGTGCATTACACACCCACAATTTGCCAGTATTTTCAGTCCCACGTAATAGGGGGCAAGCCTATTGCCGTCACCGGGCACACATATAATGGGTTATGTCTAAAATGGCCGAATGAATGCAATGAAATGTTGGTTAACGGAAAAAAAATCTTACGTGCCAGTCGCTATGGCATACAAAAAAATGTTTTCAGAGTTTGGTGGATTGGGTTGGCTTTTTATGTTAGGATATTACTACACCGCCGGCGCCACAGGGAATGCTTCCGTGTGCGCACCTTGGGCACCCGACAATGGACGTAGGGGAGGCCGTGAACTCGGACTCAGACTTAAAAAAATAGGATTTTCTACACAACGCCATACCAATCTCTGCTGGCCTGCTTTGGTATATAGGTATACTTATGTTATTGGATGAAAATGCTCACACTCATTTAACATAGAGACGATTTGGGTAGGTATTGGAATTCAAATCAATTCAATTCAATTTCAAATCTGTCTCCATTTAATGGGCCAGTCAGAGACAATTAGGTTAAAAAAATCTCAATCAAATCAAATCAAATATTTTTATTCAAAATAGCAGCAGTTAATCCCCACTTTTTGAATGTCAAGAAATCACCCATTCGATTACCACACATTCGAGAAGAAGGGCAAGAAACTCAGCGGGTTCAATATTTTATTTTATGTAATTTTACATAGTACTTATATTATTAACTAGCTGTTGCCCGCAGCTCCGCCTGCGTGTTACTTTAGATGTACATAACTTTTTTATTAATAAAGCGATTGAAAACCAAACAGCAAATTCAAATCAAAAAATCTAATCATTTCTGAGATTAGCGTTACAACATTCAGACAAACAGACAAAAGTTCTAAAAACCATTAATAGTGAACTCCACTGCGGGTGAGGTAACCTGTTCTGAAGAGCTCTTCAATCTGATCTCACCCTCTTCCTTCCGATCCCGAACAACGCTTGCCGGGCAGAGATGCCACTCCCACACAGTGGATAGCATGTTCGCGAGAACCGACCGTTTTAACCGTTCGTTTCTCTGCCGAGCGATAGTCGCCTGGAATGCCCTCCCTGTGCACGTGTTTCCTCCCACATATAATCCTGGGTTCCTTAAGCGGAGCGTGAAGAGGCACATCAGTAGGTCGTCAAGTTGAGGGCCACTCTCTATCGTATTGTGTGCTGTGAGAGTGGCCCACAATAGCTAGACGTCGTCACGACTTACCACCAGGCGGGCGGCGTCTATCTGGCAAACCTAATATAAAAAAAAAGAAAACCTACGACAAACTTATTATTTGCGGTTGGTACAGTACTCGGGTCAAGGGATTGAACCGCAAAATTAAGTTTGTTTTTTATTGTATATACCTTTCCGGGATAAAAAGTACCCAGTGTGGTGCCCAGGATATTAAAGAATAATTATACCAAGTTTCATCGTAATCGAACCGGTAGTTTTTGCGTGATGCCTGAACAGACAGACAGACAGACAAAAAATTTTTAATCACATTTTTGGGTTCGGTGTCGGTCTAGTAACACCCCCTGCCATTTATTTTTTTGATATCTTCAATGTACAGAATTTTCACTTCTACAGATTTATTATAAGTATAGATTATTACACACATATATATTTAAAGGCAGCATGTGAAGAATATTACCTATATTATTTCCAGGCATCTCTGTCATCAATATAATCTTTAATTGAATAATACGCTTTATTCATTAGATACTTTTTAATAGTAGTTTTCATTATGGATCATAAGGTTCTGGAAGCAAAAAGTACTTGGATGTAAAGTTTCCCTCGGTAAGATCTAATATAGATTTAGCTATGTATTTTATTGTAAAATCGGACACTATTACCTTGAAAAGAATGATCACTGGACTTGGCTTAGTGTAGGGGTTAATCTGGACGGTGGGATAGCCACCCGCCGTCCTTACAGAAGCAGGCTAGAAGGGTCACGTGCTGCGAAGCCTCAGCCCCATAGCACGCAACCAGATTCACTCACCGACGCGGGATAAAACCCTACCCCAACGACGCGGGATTCTCATCTCGACCAACCCCCGTAAAGACCACAGATGTGGTCAAAGTCCGCCGGGAGCCACTGGAAATACCTTCTGCGTGTGAGTCAGAGACGCCTGGCAACGGACGTGAGAGCGGCCGCGGCCCTGGGGTGCGGAATTAAAAAAAAAGGGGTAAACTGCAGTTGTTACAAAAGTTTCCTGGGCAGTTGTGGGAGAAGTAACGAATATTTCCGCGTAGGTAGGTATGTCTTCTCATGGTAATCATATGTGCTTGTGTCCACAAAGAGTCGTAATAATATAAAACATAGTTCAGTTCACACAATTAAGTACACAGGCACCTACTCATCAGCCCGCATCTTCAGCAGCGGGGATGGCTTTACGACTATTAACTTTTTTACTGCCATTCGATTTTGATGAAACAACTCAACAAAGTTTAAATGTTGTCATGAGAAAAACTTACTCTGTCTGTGAAAACCGCAAGAAAGTGTATGTCAAACAAAAATACAAACATGAAAAATATCTTTTTTATATCGTATACATACATACACTTATTTTTAAGACACCCTGCTTTACATATTTATTTCAGTTTTTAGTTTTACATAGTATAAGTTTGTAGATTGTATAAGTTTTTCAACATAAATTCGAATTTTTACAAAATAAAAATATATTTGTATTTGAAATGTACAATAAAGGATATTTTCTTATTTTTTGTTCATTTTTAATCTACTTAGATAGATAGATTATACTCGTACTTTATTGTACACCAATACAAAAATACAAATGAAACAGAAACTTATTATTTAAGTAGTATTTACGAATGGAGGCCTTATCACCAAGAGTGACCTCTTACAGGCAACCTTTGGATGGACGAAGTCTACTTATAGACTTAGTAATAATAAGAGTGGCGAAAAGTGTTTTTCCCACCACTCGATAGATAGATAGATGAGAGAGTCTTCTGAGCACACCCATCACAGCCAGCAACTTCAGTCGATAACCAATGATAACACAGAAAACTTAATAAAATGTGTTAATTTGTCAAGTGACCGCAATTTTCTACGATATCATTGGCAGAATATGTCGATAGAATTTAGTCGACACTGATATGCTTTTAGGTCTGGGCAGAGCACACAGTAATTGCCCCTGCGCATAAAGGCTAGACTAGAAAAACGGAAATTCCGTTCTCGATCCTTTGTGCTAAAGATTGTGGCCCTCAATAAATAAAAACTCAACATATCTTTCACTGTACTATAAACTTATTATATTTACATGAGCAAATCTACCGTAATTCTTTGAGATAGAGGTAGAGTTAATTTTTGCGTATTTCTTAATTATTATTGATCTTAGTGGTTTTAAATGACGATTGGTTATCTGTCACGCTAGTGATGTGATTTACCGTTCTGATTTTAAATAGGTTTATGGATTATTTAACGGTTATAGTTTACAGAACTACCGCACTTCGATATCGCGTATGAGTCGTGGAGGTCAGATGGCAGTCGCTTCACTGAAAATATCAAAGTTCAGCTGCATCGCAGTTAGACTCGAAAGCCGACCCCAACTGCGTTAGGAAAAGGATCGCTGGATAATGTTATTGGTAAAATATAGTTTTTAGATTTTGCCGGTACTAGCGGAGGCCCGCGCCTTTGTCCGCGTAAAACAGTTTTCTGGCTCCAAATCCTAACAAGAAACTATAACTAGTCCATCCAAAGGTTGCCTGTAAGAGATCACTCTTGGTGATCGGGCCCCCATTTGTACTACTGAATGTATATTTAGTTTGTATTTATTTAATTTGTATATTGCTGTACAATAAAGTATACTTCTATTTTATTCTATTCAAATATCTGCCCTTTGTTTTTATCTCATTAAAATCGATACCGCAATTTACCCGAGGATTATAGGGATGTTAAGATCTCTGTACCCCTGAGAACACTGTTACCGACCACAACCAAGATAACGCTGGTGCAGACTTTACTATTTCCTGTCATTGATTATGGTGAAGTGTGTTACTTCGACCTGAATGCAAACCTCCTCAATAAGCTGGACCGTCTTCTAAACAATTGCATTCGATCAGTTCATAATCTTCGTGACCAATGACCGACTTTCGGTGACCAATGTTTGGGCGACGGCGACGGTCAAATCGGTGACCATCGAGGAATACTTCTTTAAACTTTCGCGTTTTGTACACATTATAAACTTAAGACTAACGGGTCTTTTACGCGATTATTGAGATATATACATACCTCTTTATTTTCCGACGTTTCGGCCCTGTTACAAGAGCCGTGGTCACGGCTCACATCGAGGAATACCTCCAAAAACTTAGTTTATGCTGAATAAATAATAAAAATTTGGAAAAATCTCAATACAGATATCAATTACAGACACATTTTTTTGTATTTGACTTTACAATACATACACAGAGATACTTACATATTAATATGAATAAAAACACTTTACTATATAATTTATTAATTATAATTTAGGTAGGTAATAATTTTAGTTGTGGTTATCCTGTGTGTTCGCGATTTAAGTCGTCTTATTTGTGAAAACCGCATGAAATTTCGTTGAGTAACTTCGGACCTTAAATACAGACAACTAGTACGGTGTCTTGTGCGTGGTGCCTCGCGCCGCACCACGCCATAGGTTTTGGCCTATAACTTTTAACCTTTAGGGCTAGGTCAAATTTTCGATTGTTTTGGCTTGCCTCCAGATCGAGGGCTATCAGATAGAGGGGTCAACCATCATTGAAGCATAAGCAGTTCTCGAGAGCTAAGGGGGGACAAAAATTAAATTCACCATTTATATATATAGATATTATGATACCTTTCATAAATCAATTTGAATGATACTATTCTTTTAATTAAACAACAACACCGGCGCATTATATAGCCGCATAAAAAAACAAGATGGCCCCTAATAGCTGTAACAGTCATTAATCACGGCGTTCTAAATTCAAAATACTCAAAAACCAAGATGGCGCCAGAAGAAAGTGTCACACCACGTACACGTAATGCCAGTAACTGACCCGATTGTGGCCACCTTTCGCTGACTTTCACCAGTTGTCTGACACACATTTCTTGTTGTCTGGCCATGAACTGATAAGAAAGCTTTTGAATTTAGTTGTCTAGTTTTTAGGAAGGACATTTTGACTTATGAATAGGAGACCTTAAAACTGTTCAAGAATACAAGATTACAAATTCTACTCATTGTTTCACGTACAAAATACAAATAAGGTATTATACCTACCTAATTATTAGAACCTAATTGGAGTTTATAATCGTATTAAAAGCTTTTCGAAATATTCACAATTGGTTTTGAGTTTTATACTTATTTGGTTAAATTAGGCTGATTATTAGGCTCTCCATTTAAGAAATTTCGTGAAATACACGAAACCACGTCTTTATTCCTAAAGAGGTAAATACGAGACAGTTGGTCCCCCGTAATGCGAGCTTACTATAAATGTTTCAGGACCCTTTATGGTAGGTATTACCATTATTTCCTACTAGTGAGATTGACATGAGAGTAATTGAGACTCAAATGATTGTTCCCAATGCTTATATTTTTTAGTTCAGCTTCACGAGTCAATAGTCAGGCTATACTGCAAAACGCTGATGTACGGTCAAACTCAAAGGAGTTTTGTTACATTTGTAGGTTTTATTTAACCAAATGTCAAAATTTGACATCCGTCAGAATGGGTCGCAAATACAATTTAAGAGATATTTGGAGTTCGATTTTTGCTAAGCGCGTGCCAGGTGGCTTCTTAGGTTACCTCTGGCGCTCCGCAAAAATCGGGTTTCCTCCTGCACCTGGAGCTAGTTAGGAATAACTAGTTCGTCTGTGGGACTATCAACTAATCAAGCATTACCTTGACATTGGCGAAATCAACGATAAATATCGATGGAGTACCGTTTTTAAAGAAAGAAGAAAAAGAGATATTTATTATCATGTTTTGGCCAATTACAGCGATAATATCTTCAAAAATCATAGCCTATATGTTTTTCTGATAAATTAATGTCATGTTTGTAGAGTTTCATTAAAATCCATTTAGTAATTTTCGTTCAAATAAGGCACAAAGATCGAAACATACAAACTTTCCACTTTATAATATTAGTAGTATACTAGTTATCCCGACGAACTTTGTATCGCCTCAAAAAAAAACGAATATTTTAACATTTCATGCAAATGTATGTAAATTGAAAAACGCGACAGACGGACAGACAGACAGACAGACCAATTGTCCTATTAAATATATAGATACCTAATGAATATGTGAAAAATCTTTTTATCAAATTCATAATGGTTGGGATGCATCAAAACTTTTTTTTTAAATACATGTGTATTTAAAAAAAAACAAGTTACGGATTGGCCAGATCGTAGGTCTACGGACTACCTACTTATATTATACTCAATTTTAACGAAATATAACCACACCACTGACATATCATTAACAAAAACAATAATCCCCACACAGAAACTAACGATATAATTCAAAACACAAACATTTGGAAGCAGTGGGAACAGTAAATGAATGCCGCGTGCGCGTGTCCCAGTTTCCAGTCCCGTTAGCGAGAGAAAGTGGTGGTCGCGATGCGATGCACTGCCTATGCAAATTATGCAATTACATGCCGACTCCGGCTGTACATTCACATTGCAACCAACGGATGTACAGATGCAAACAAAACTTAGAGATATCTCTGACATAGATTTGACATGTAAGGCTGAAAGGGGTGAATGTTCGCGCCTTTAAAAAAATACATTCTTAGGTTGGTACATAAAATCACACCTTTTCCATATCCACTGTTACATATTGGTTCCACACATTAGGGGGCAAATCTTTGCCGTTACTGGGCACCATACTATAGGGAAATGAATACCCATTCTATAATCTGAACCTTTTTTATTCCAGCCAAGAGCCAAAATCTCTTAAGACCAGTCGATTTAAAAAATGAATATTACTATTAATGTCAAATTATTAACTTTCTTAAAACACTATTTATTTACTTATACAAATTAATAATACAGACCTAATTAGATAGGTACATACCTAAGTATTTACTTTTATTTTATTCGATAGAAGATCTTAACGGTCTTCTGTTACACCAAGAATAGTGGGTAGATAAGTAATTTTAATTGAATCACAAACTATTTATATTTTGACTGCTTCGGTGGCGTGGTCGGTAGTGCGTCGGCTTTCGACTCCGGAGTCTCGGGTTCGATTCCCGGGTCGAATCCAATATTTTGTGTGATCCACAAATGTATGTTTCGGATTTCTATGTATGTTATATATGTATTTAGAAATATATATGTGTGTTAATCAGTTGTCTAGATCCCATAGCACAAGCTTATAGCCTAATCTGGGCTAGATGACGTTGTGTGAGCATGTCCAACAATATTTATTTATACCTTAATCTCTTTTAAATAACATGGTAAATAGAACCAAATCGAACCAATTAAAAAGCTAAACGCTTTTTTGTTAATTATGTGCTACGTTGTGAATAAAAAAAAAGTACAACCGGGAACATCAAGTAAAAAATTATCGGCTGTCAATTACGTCAACCGCCAACTAAACAGTTATGCGACTCTGATTCTAGAGTAGTTACAGATTTCGAACGTCTAACGAGAATGATCTAACGTGACAAATGGAAAAAATGATGCCACCCGCCATATTGGTGTAATGGCGGCCACAAAAAAACTAACGGCATAAAATACCTAGCCACCAAGCGGAGAAAGGCTTTCGATTGTCCCACTTATCGGCGCACGCGAATCATTTCATGCGACTCTATAACGTCGTAACTCATCTTACTTCTATTGACACCGAAAAAGAAAGCTTATTTCGCTTTAATAAACGTCAAAATAAGTTGACATTAGAATTGACGTTCTGTTCTATTCTAAATTCAAACGTCATTTGTGACATTTACGCGCAATATACGGCCGTCTTTCTCTAACCTCTATACATTGTATTATATGTCTTTCTTGCTTTATCATCGACATTGAAAAAGAAAGCACATTTTTTTGTCGGCCATTTTACTCGAGAGTATGTCGAAGAAAGCAAGCTAAAATGCATGTGTGTAATATTAGAAACGTTTCACAGTTGCATCGCATTAGATAGTTGCATAAGAAAATTGCATTTCCCTCACAGGCACTCGGTAACACTTGCGGTCGTTTCTCCTTTGATTCATAGACAAATGCTTGTGTCATTGAAAAATACATTGATTTATTACATTACATTACATATAAATAACCTTTACATACACAAAAACCTTCACTCGAGAACCACTCTATCCATTGGTGAAAACCGCATCAAAATCCGTTGCGTAGTTTTAAAGATCTAAGCTCACAATATTTGGAACGGATGATTATGACCATAATTCAATACCTACCTGGCCTACCTGGGTACTGTTTGCATTACCTAACGATGGAGTATGTCGTTAGCTATAGTGTCGAAATATAGGACGCTTGATAATAGATAAATAGAATATTACATACATGGTAAATATTTCCTTTTGTAAATAAAGTCATAGTGTAAATTTTTTATAGCAAAATAGCTGTAATATTCAGTCTGCGTAAGAACGGCCGAAAGGATTCTTTTATAGGGATGGGACAAGACTTTAAAAACTCTTCATAGCAATCATTCGTGATTACGTTAGCTGTACTTTCAACCCCGAAGGAGTAGACAGGGACGTTAAATGGCTATTTTCTTTGTTGGTTCCACATAAAAATACACGTCAAAAATTTACTCGGCAACAAAATAAAAAAAATAAAAAAAAAAGGTTAGTGTCCTATAATTTTTGCTTTATTTACA
The DNA here is from genome assembly GCA_963556515.1 of Nudaria mundana. Taxonomy (NCBI): domain Eukaryota; kingdom Metazoa; phylum Arthropoda; class Insecta; order Lepidoptera; family Erebidae; genus Nudaria; species Nudaria mundana. The sequence continues at coordinate 10,268,013 of OY748313.1, forward strand.
GCTTAAATATACAAAATAAGCACTATTTTGTATATTTGATGATAAGATAACATGCACAACATTTAAATGAGTTTGAAATGAAATTAAGTAGATCGTCAGTGTAGGTACTAATATTACTAATAACTATAATAACTTTTATTGAATTAAAAAATAATGACAGATGTAAGTCTGCCAGTATTTCTGTCGTCGGTCCATAGCACCGAAGAATTATTCAGGATAATTTTGTCAAATACACTGATTGATTCCGAGGTGCGATGCAAGACTAATGCCATAAATGCTTGGAGGATGTCTTCTTGCCCCGACACTGACCTGCCCTCACGCCTAGGCTCACAGCGACTGTGGGATTCGCCGCTCTTTAAACTGAGAATTAATAAAACAATGGGGTAAGATGTTGATTTTTTTTATATAATTGTACTAATTTCGCTAAATTCTATTTAGCGAAATGAAATTATATTTAGGCGCTCCCATCGCCCAACATCGGTACAATGTTGGACGACACAACCTTCAGCATTGCCACTTGCCGTCGGCTGGGTACACCTTGTGTATCTCCGCATCATTACACCTGTGGAGTAGCCGTCGATAATCTGGGACACCATAGCCTTTCTTGTAGTAGAAGCGCAGGTCGTATACCTCGGCACGCTATTCTAAACGACATAATTCGTAGGGCTCTTTCCACCGCAAATCTTCCGGCCGTACATGAGCCCAATGGGTTAGCACGAAGCGATGGAAAGAGACCGGATGGTATGACGTTGCTACCGTCGAAGATGGGAAGGCCTTTGGTGTGGGACGCTACATGCGTTGATACCTTAGTAACTTCACATCTTCCAAGCACATCTGGATGTGCCGTCGCTGCTGTTGCATCGGCTGAAGGCCTCAAACGGCGTAAATATGCTAACCTAGCAGGTGATTACATATTTGAGCCGTTTGGGATTAAGACACTAGGGTCATGGGGTCCGATTGCTCGCCGCCTTTATAGAGACATTGCTAAAAGATTATCATTGCTTCTTAGGACCAGAAGGCTGGCTATTTGCTGGTCCAAAGAATAAGTATCGCCATCCAACGTGGCAACACAGCCAGCATTCTGGGAACCTTCCCAGTCGGCAATGACACGGAGGATTTTTTTAACGATATTTTGCAATGTACATATTTTTAGTATATAATTATGTATATTGTAATTCTTATTGTAAATAAATATATTCAATTCAATTCTACGAATTATTTAAATAATTACCAATTAATTTATTAGATATTGTAAATAACGAAAACCGTTAAATGCGAGTATAAAGGGAATAATATCTTAAGTACTACCCACTGTAAATTCAAAGCGGTGCCTAATTAATTACGAAGGACCATTGAGTAGGACTACTTATTTATAGATAAATTGAGTAGGATTACCTATTACGAATATCAAAATTAAAAAGGTCATAATTATGAAATACTCAAGCCCCACGTCACACTCAAGGCGTTGAAGTCTCCCAGGAGCAGGACAGGGCGAGGACGGCACGGAGCGAAAACGACGTCGAGCTCGGAGAGCACGTTAAGCCGGTTCTATTATGGGTATTTGTAGCCGAAAATCCGACTGGACTAACTACAGAGCTTTGATATCGTCCATGGGTTGTGGAGCTCAGATTCCAGTGGCTCAAAAGTATCATCGAAAATATCGAAGTTCACCCACATCGCAGTTAGACTAGAAAGTCGACCCCAACTGTGTCATGAAAACGCGCTAGTCATGGAACGGAGTCTGAAAAATAAAACAACCCTGGAAGTCTTGCCTTCTCCGAGCCGCAACTTCGTCGAACGTAAGATTTAAAAATACACGTCAATAATTGATACAGTAACCGACTTCAAACTACCGAAATGGGACCAAATAGTTGTCGGAATGGGACCAAATTTAAATGAAGGACCACTTGGGAAGTAGTAGCTTTCATTAAAAAAAACATTTTCAAAATCAGTTCACACAGTCCGAAGATATGAGGTAACCAACATAAAAAACCTACAGTCGAATAGAGAACCTTTTGGAAGTCAGTTGAAAAGTAAACATTCGATTTAAGATTCTCTTCCTTTTTTGAATTACCGAAACATCTTACTTAAAAACTCATAACAAGCCAGTAAGCCAGTGAACTTGACCGTTGACGCATAACCCTGCGGCTTCACGATCACAGCACAACACAAACTTTCTTTTGCGCCACGGTAAGTGTGTTGCGAGTGACCCCAAAACGCGCTCCAGTTGCCGACGGATCTCAAATGGCGGCCATTTTACTGTAATCTCTAGTCTTGAATAGTCTATTGCAATATTATAATGATAAGAATTAAAGTTTTAATATTAGAAAGTAGTTGATCATGACCTGTATTAACCCTAGGTTATTTACAAGGTTTATTTAGCAGAAAAAACGGGCATATTTAAGAGCAATAATGACGTAAACACCTGAAAATAATGTTGTATGCTGTTTTACATGATAGCGTACGATAAAGATACGTAGGTCACACTATAAGTTTGCGTAACTTAAAAAAACAACATGTTAAAACCAAAATATTATGTTTATTGCTTTTCAAAATACTCTCCTTTACATTTTAAAATTTTTTCATGCGGTCGAACCATTTTTTAAAACACGAGTACCACAGATCTGAAGGCATGTTTTCTACGTGCTGATTGAACGCCTCTTCGGAGTTTGTAAAAGTGAAACCTCTCATCAAATCTTTGATTTTGGGGAAAATACAGAAATCACAGGGTGCTAGGTCGGGGCTATGCGCAGGATGACGAGTTGTACTTTTTCGGAAGCTAAAAATTACTTTATTTTGTTGGCCGTGTGTGAAGAAGCGTTGTCACGATGTAGGAGAACGCGGCTTTTGGGTCGTCTTTCGCGAATTTTTTCTAACACCCCGGTTAAACAAATGGTAGAATACCACTCGGCATTAACACTCTTTTGATGTTCAAGTGGAGTTGTACAGATGGGACCCGTAGCTCAGATAAAAAATGCGATCATATTTTTAGCAACGTTTCTCGCCTGCCTCACTTTTGTTGGCCTGTTCACATTTTCAAACACCCATTCACAAGATTGCTGTTTTTTTTCGGGTTCAAAACAATAAATCCACGTTTCGTCTCCTGTGACAATGTCATAAACAGCATTAGAATGTCCGTGGTCGTACTTCAGTAGCATCTGTGAGCACCATTCCACGCGAGCCCGCTTCTGCTCCGCTGTCAGTTCATGAAGGACCCAACGACAACAAAGATTCCGAACTTTCAATTCTTCGTGTGAAATTTTCTGGATTTGATTCATACCAATCCCCAATAGTCCTCGAATTGTCTCATAGGTAATCCGCGGGTTTTCTTCAATTAACCGCTTAACAGTTGCCACATTATTTTCGTTAACGGCAGTTGAAGGCCGCCCTTCACGAAATTCGTCATATAAAGAAACTCGACCGCTCTCAAATTCAGCAAACCATCGCCTCACGGTGCTCAAACAAGGTGCTTCTCTCCCAAAAGCGTTTTGAAGACGAGCGGCACAGTCTTGCGGAGAGAGAGAACTTTTAAAATCATAAAAAATCATCGCTCTAAAATCTTTTCGACCTGATTCCATTTTCGTTGCATAGAACTTTGATGTGTGATAAAAAACAATTGATAAATGATTTCCCGCCAATTGTTTTTTTTTAATAATTAAGAAGGTTGCAACGTTTAAAAAAATATAACATTCGAAATTCAAATAGTTCCGATTAGCTAGAAATGCAAAACTTTTAGTGTGCCCCATGTATAACGTTAATTTATTTATTTTCTTGCGTTTCTTATACCTAATCCCATAAAACCTATTTTTTGAGATTTAATATTATTCATCTATTAGGTAAGCAGGTAAATGTAATTTTTTTGACACGAGAGCAATGTACAGTTGTCCACATTTAGTCTTAAGAAAATTTGTAATTTACATGTAAATATAGAAGCAATAATCTATATATTTAATACGACAATTTGTCTGTCCGTCCGTCGCGTTTTTTCAATTTACATACATTTGCATGAAATATTAAAAAAAAAAAAATTTTTTGGGTACATACATAGTTTGTCGGGATAACTAGTATATTTTATTTTAAGTACTTACTGACGTTTGTAAGAGCCATTTAATGACCTATACAAATAAATAAATCATAATTTCATGAATAATCGATAATATATTTTAAAAAATACACGTCAAAAATTGACACAGTAACCGACTTCAAATTACCGAAATGGGGCCAAAATAACTGTCGGAATGGGACCAAATTGAAACAGGAACACTTTAGAAGTAGTTAATAGATTTCATTAAAAAAAAAGTCTCAAAATCTGTTTACCCAGTCTAGGTATAGGCACATAATAGAGAATAGTAGTATAGTTAATAAAAATGCAGTTTGTATTTATTTTTAAAAACTTTCTATTCCCTTCTTTCAATAATGAACCTGGCTCTATGTTGATGACCTTTAGATATTTACGTCTAATAGGCTCGTGGTCTAGTGGCAACCGACAATATTAACACATTGCAAAGGTTAAGTAACATTGACTCAGGTCGGTCTTAGCATGGGTAACCATTTCTTAAGACACTGAGACCCCTCCGTGCCTCAGAGAGCACGTTAAGCCGTCGGTTCCGGTTGTCATTCGAACATCTATGGCAGTCGTTAGGGGTAGGTGGAGACCTAAAAATCAAAAATCCGACCGGTCTAACTACAGAACTTCGATATCGCCCATGGGTTGTGGAGGTCAGATGGCAGTCGCTTCACGGAAAATATCGAAGTTCAACCGAGAGCTGCCAGACTGGAAAGCCGACTCCAACTGATATGGGAAAAGGCTCAGTGAATGGTGAATGATGAATATTTACGCATCCAACCTTTTTACTGATTTTGTTTTAGTTTCTCATTAAAACAATTATACCTATCTGTCAAAATGGAGCTTTGAATTTTCATCACCGGGTTGGTAGTGCATTCTGCAGGGTGACCACAGTACGGGGGGGAACGGAAAGATATTGTGTCTCTTTCTCTAGAGTGTAAAGTCGAACTGTCTTGCGTGGAAATGGAGCAATTCATAGTAGTATGCGTGTATAAACCTGGAACCTCGCCCTTTTGCGAATTTGAGGAACTTATTGACAAAGTTCTATGTAAAATTGGAAAAACTAATAAGTACCTAATAGTTTGTGGTGATTTTAATGTCGATTTACTTGTTAATATGCCTATGAGTTATAATATTTTAAATTTATTTAAATCACACAATCTTACAAACTTATTTTTGGAGCCTACTAGATATTGTGCTACAATAGCCACTTGCCTGGATAATATATACAGCGATATGTTGCCAGAAAGTAAAAGTATTATAAAAAAGCTAGATTCAGACCATTGTGGGCAAATAGCATCTTTTAAAATCACTAAAGAAAAAGTTATAAACATAAAATATTATGTAGACCAATAACTGGTGACCGCTTGGAACGTATGAGGGTTGGACTTTGCAATAAAATTCCATTCTTAGACACTGCCTTAGATCCTAATGTAATGTAAAAATTATTTTTTGATTCTTTTTACAACGAGTTCAACTCCATATTCAAGTCTAAGGAGGTCATGATTAGTGATAGTCCTACTTTCAGTGAATGGGCCACTGAGGGTATACACAAAAGTAGACAAAAACTTTATGAACTATACTCAGAAAGACAGCTTAATAGATCAGTTAAATTTCTAGATTATGTTAAAACTTATTCAAAAAAGTTTAAAGCAGATTGTTTAGCAGCTAAATCAAAATATATAAGTGATAAAATTCTCAATAGTGCAGACAAAGTTAAATCTACTTGGAAAATTATAAACGCGGAAAGAGGTCAACAAAAATTAAATGATAATAATTTTAAACTTAATATAAATGGTAAAATAACAACATCAGACTTCGAGGTTGCTAACGAATTTGAAATTTTTTTCTCCCGAATTCCTGTAGATTTGACAAAAACCCTAGGCTCTTCAACCCCCATTGCAGAATCTTTGTTAAAAGCAAACGTTCCTTGTTGTAACGTTATATTTAAATTCAGTAAAGTTAACATAAACACTATCTTAAAAACTTTTAAATCTTTAAATATCAAGAAAACAGCTGACCTCTGGGGCATCTCTGTGTATTTAGTAAATTCTTTTATTGAAATGGTTGCTCCTGAACTAGTAATAATATTTAATAATTGTGTTGATAGTGGTGTGTTCCCTGATTTAATGAAATCTAGTAAATTAATTCCCCTGTTTAAATCGGGTAGTACTTCAGATCCGTCCAATTTCCGTCCCATTTCTGTACTACCTACATTTAGTAAAATTTTTGAAAAAATTATGCTTAATCAAATGCAAAATCACTTTAACGTTAATAAACTTTTACATAAAAAACAATTCGGTTTCAGTCTTTCTCTTGTTGAATTAAATTATTAAAGTGTATATACAGGGCCTGGGATGAGTCATATGATGCTTATGGTGTATTCTGTGACTTATCTAAGGCCTTTCAAAAGGCGATTCAAAATCTAACAAGACTATCACTGGCAGATAGCTAATGATAGGAGTACCTAAGCTGTGCTACCTGCCAGCGAAAGTGTAGGAACACATTACAGGGATAAAATTTACCCTAAGATACGATAATAAATAAATTACATTGAGGATTGGGAACTAGAAATATATTCCCCACGGCAGAAACCGTAGGTATCAACTTGTAACTAATAAATTTTAAATTAATTACATTAAATTGCAACTTTCAAGTTTCTCTGGTAGCGCATGAAAGCGCATTCTTTTTTTTTCACAGCCGGCCGTTATGAATAGGGTAGGATATCACCTTATTTTTTATTAAATGTCAATTGACTTGAAGTATGAAAGGAGTTCGATTTTTGCTGAGCGCGTGGCTGGTGGCTTTTTAGGTTACCTACCTCTGGCGCTCCGCAAAAATCGGGTTCCCAGACACTCACATAGGTACCGAACAACGTTTCATGTCCTGCACCTGAAGCTAGTTAGGAATAATATTCTTCTGTGCGACTATTCCATTGAAATGTTACATGAGCTTTGCATTTTTAGAGGACGCAATTTTATTTTTGGAACATGTGTGGGAGGTCAATAGAAGCTTAACCTCAAGTTTGTGGGGTCGCCACCCTTGTCCGCCGGCTGCAAGGGGTGAAAACCCTTTTTTCGCGATAACTCGGTAACTATGCTTTTTACAAAAATGTCTTTAGTCATAATTTGTAGCAAATTGTTTTGCCTACAAATATGCTTATAAAACGTTTGGCCCTAAATTAAAAATTAAAGAAGTTATAAGCAAAAAAGTGAGAAAATTTTTAAGCACTCACACTTAGTAACATTGATGCTGTATTGTTTGTGCTTTCGATTGTCGGCACTTGGTGGACATAATAATACATTCTGAATAAATAGCATGTAGTGTGAAAGTGAATACCTTTGATGATACCATATATTGGGGGGAAACCGGTCAAGATTTTAAATAATAATGAAAATTGTGAAATTTATTAGTAAGTTTATTCAGAATGTATTATTATGTCCACCACGTGCCGACGATCGAAATCATAAATACGCCTCTGGGGTCAAACTTAAGCTTCTGAATAAAACTATGTATACATACCTCTACAGCTAGATGGCGTGCATGGACGATTTCATTTTCGACAATTATTTTGATCCTATTTCAGTAATTTAAAGTCGGTTGTTGTGTCAATTTTTGACGTGTATTTTACAAATACAGGTTTTTATTGGCAACGTTTACATTGACTAATTGCTGTAAACGTACACTTATTTTCTGTGTAGTAAAGAGTAGATTTTTGTCTTTTAAATACCTATTTTGAATTTGTTAGCATAACTTAATATTTCTACCCCCGTTAGTTGTTTTCGACACATCCTACATCGCGCTATCGATATTTACATATTCATACTTAAAATCAAATACGTTCTGACTTCATATTTTGCTGTTCTCTCTGAGACAGTCTTGAGAATGCCTCGTTTAGAGGTGAAACATTTGTCGACGTTTTAATGTCTTCAATTTTTGTGAAAATAATGCAATTATTTTAAAAAGTTTGAACATCATACTTACCATCCATACCACCAGGACAACCTTGACATCCTTGGCATAGACGTTCGTCGAGAGCTCAATAATAAAAACTACATCGAAAGATGTATAGGGCTAGCTTCGCGGAAACTAGGAATACTGAATAAGGTAAAGCGATTCTTTACAAGATACCAGAGGTGTCTGCTGTACAAGACGCAGATTAGACCCTGCGTCGAATACTGCTCTCACCTCTGGGACGGCTCCGCGAAGTATTTGCTGGACGCTCTCGACGCTATGCAGCGACGGGCTATCCGTATTATAGATTGTCCGGAGGTAACGGGAAGCATTGAGCTGCTAGCTCAGCGCCGAACAATAGCTTCCTTGGCCGCATTCTACCGTATTTACCACGGCGAGTGTTCTGAAGAGCTCTTCAATCTGATCCCACCCTCTTCCTTCCGGTCCCGAACAACGCGTGCTGGGTAGAGATGCCACCCCCACACAGTGGATAGCATGTTCGCGAGAACCGAACGTTTTAAACGTTCGTTTCTCTGCCGAACGATAGTGGCCTGGAACGCCCTGCCTGTGCACGTGTTTCCTCACACATATAACCCTGGGTTCTTTAAGCGGAGCGTGAAGAGGCACATCAGTAGGTCGTCAAGTTGAGGGTCACTCTCTATAGTATTGTGCGCTGTGAGAGTGGCCCACAATCGCTAGACGTCGTCACGACTTACCACCAGGCGGGCGGCGTCAAGTTGACGAACCCCATGTAAAAAAAAAACCATTACTTTGTCATGGATTTTCGCCAGGTAACGCCTGATTTTATCCAATTCACTAATTGTACAGAAAAGTTGACATCTGCTACATCAAAATTAGGATTTTTAAGAAAACTTGAGCATTCATTTAATTATAATTTATTCAAATTGATTTCACTTCCATTTTAAGTAGGTAAACCTTCATTTGTAAAGAATCTACTAAAATGTATTTATGACTAAATGTCATATGTATTTTTATAACTGATGGAAATTATAATTTTGTATATTTCTATGTAGATATCTTTAGAGCACACACACACACACACACACACACATATATCACGCCTATATTCCCGAAGGTATAGGCAGAGGTGCATTATACACCCACAATTTGCCAGTATTTTTAGTTCCACGTGGGGGCAAGCCTATTGCCGTCACCGGACACACATATAATAGGTTATGTTCAAAATGGCGGAATGAATTTAATAAAAAAGTATTAAAAGTAAAAATATAAACCCGTTGCCATGCGATGAAATGTTGATTATAGGCAACAAAATCTTACGTGCCAGCCGCTATGGCACAGCCAATTAAAGTTCTGGGTGTCTCGGACTATCTAGCTTTAGAGATGTCATAAAAATAAATGTTGGCGTGACCCGCGTGACGTATCTGTATCAATTCTATTAAAAAATACATATTATGCACAGCTCATTTTGCCAGAATTACGAGTATCTAACGAACACTATAAAACATAGACGTCCAACCTATAAACTGGCTGTATCAAATAAAAATTGTGACGCCATCGCAGTCTGTATAAGTATTAAAAGCTTTGTACATGGAATGGATATACAAAAAAATATAAAACAATACAATTCAACCTAACTAAATATGTACATTACCAATTCTAGTTACACCTACTAAAATTTCATCTAAATTCTAACTTGCGTCAAAGAACTCCTCAACCTCGTCGCCGAAATTAATTATAAATCTAATTCATCAAAATATTACTTACAAGCTCGAAATTAAAACTTAACAATTAATGTCAATTTTAAACTGTGTTAAATTAACTTATATGAGCACCTATAAATCATATAAACTCACACAAATTCGCTAGTAAGTAATAAATTAGTCATATAGTACCAAATTAAAAATGATGAATAGCTATTTTTCTAATGATGTACAATGTATATAATTATGTAAATACACAACGCGTAGGATAACTAATACAGCCTCATTACTTATAATATGATAGAGATCTTGGCCTAGGGTTACCAACAATATTTAATCTTTACGGATAGTTTCATTGGGTTCGTGTTTACACGTCTGATTCTCAAGATCTTTCGAGCACAAGTAAATTCTTCCGACTGTTTAAATTAATACAAAAATTCGAATTATATTTTTAACACTAATATTTAAATTTTCACTGATAATATATTTCTGTTGCTTCTATAACAACGAATACTAAAAAAACAGAACATAATAAATATTTAAAGGGCCTCTCATACGACAAACGTGAAAAAATAAAATCATTAAAATACTACTAAAATGCGAATGTGTCGGTATAACCCATTAATTTTAGTAATTGTCCTAACTTTCATTAAACTCATGGTCACCCTACCGCTGCGTAGGCGCAACAATATGCCGTATGATCTTACTTATGGTAGTTGACTCATTTCGTGTAACTGTATTACATGTAATGAGGCGTAACTGCTTTTGTATGTACTTAACGTTATTTAAAGAGTTCATTGTGTATTTATGTTGCTGTTATTTAGTTTTAATTAAAGATACGTTGTCAATACGGTAGACTTTATAACGCAATAACACATTTAAATCATACATTTAATCACACCTGTATCCCGAAGGCGTAAGCAGTGGTGTTTTGGACAGTTAGAACTTTTAAGACATAGGTATAACGTGAGTTTGCGATATTTATTGTCATACGAACATCTACGGCAGTCGTTAGTCGGTAGTTGGAGCCCTAAATCAAAAATCCGACCGGTCTAACTACAGAACTTCGATATCGCTCATGGGTTGTGGAGGTCAGATGGCAGTCGCTTCACGGAAAATATGGAAGTTCAGCCGCATCGCAGTTAGACTAAAAAGCCGACCCCAACTGAGTTGGAAAACGGCATAGTGAATGATGAACGTGATGAGTTTGCAATATTCTTGTTAGGGTGTCTGCACTTTGCTATAAAAATCACGATGTATAATAAAAAATATAATGAACTTTATTGTAATTACACCAATACAAAAATATACCTACATGGATAAATGTAGAAATAACCTTATTAAGGGGCCCAAGTCATCCTCACTAAACACCACCTGCACGCGGTGCACCTGCTAACAAACGGACGAAGCTCTGGCAAATATACTGCCCGGAAATGCCAATAAGATTGCCATCTTTTACGTGGGGGTTAATAAATTGTCGAATTGTAGGTGAAATAAGCGCCTCTGTATGTCTGTATGTTACAGGCAACCATACGAATTTGAATTAGCGACAGTTGCATTCGAAAATGATTTCTGGTAATTTTTTGGCGACATGAGGTGACTCATGTATTTCGTTTGTCCGCATACTCCTCCTAAACGCCTGAACCGATCTCCTTCAAACTTACCACAGTGATAACGTGTGAGATGAGGGTGGTTTAAAAAAAAACGAAAAATTTTGAACATAAAAAAATTCATCGTTGTCGTTCGAAAATTTAACACTTCGCTCAGTTTTTTGCAACAGCAGCATGCATTGCATACCTAGTTTATGTACACACGAGAAGATAAAAGAGCGAGAAGAGTTATTCTTCTCGCTCTTTTATCTTCTCGTGTACACACAAAGTAAACAGGATAGATTTACAGTACAAAGGCACCACTTATTTCAAAAGAAATCTCTTCCAGTGGGCCGGGGGAAGGAAATGTTAGATTGAATCAGTTTGTTGTGTGCGTAGGTTAATTTTCTAAAGCTAACATACATATTATCTATTTATACTACATAGACATACCTAATTAAAACATTAACAATTATGTATATTGTAATTCTTATTGTAAACAATTACAATAATACATAGTATGATACTTATATTATATACAATAGAATAAATACTTACTACCTAATCTAATATATAAAATTCTCATGTCGCGGTGTTTGTGGTTAAACTCCTCCGAAACGGCTTGACCGATTCTCACGAAATTTTGTTTACATAATGGGTAGGTCTGAGAATCGGACAACATCTATTTTTCATCCCCCTAAATGTTAAGTTTATTTTTTTTTAGATTTTATGATACAGCATTAGAAAATACTCGTACATACAACCCTGAATTTTCAAGCCTCTACGATCAACCCCTATTTTTTAATAGTCCCTATTTCCCTTGGTCACGACAGTTCTTATGAAATAAAATGCGTTACGAAGTTCGCCGGGACAGCTAGTAATATATAAATATATACTCGTATATACAGAAATTATCACAGAGAGGAGATATAGTGTTCTTTCACTTTCCTCTTAAAGGTGAAGATGGTGTTGCAGTGTTGTATGTTCGGCGGGAGCGAGTTCCACAGCCTGACCGCATGAACAGTAAAGGAGTAGGAATAGTAGTCGGATTTGTTGACAGTGTTGACGGTAATCTTGAAAGTCCCCTTCGCTTCACGGAAAATAACGAAGTAAAACCGCTTCGCAGTTAGTTAGTTGGGATGTGATAGTAAGGGCTACTGTCTATAACGGTGGTCTAATCGGTGGAGCCACTGAGGCTCACCCACCCCCTCCCCCGAGGCCTATTCCCAGTAGTGTGCGTCAAGTGGGCTGAGATGATGATGATGACTGTCTATAAATATGGAAATTATGTCTATGATATCTTCTCGGACTGGTAGAGATTATATTTAGTAATCTAGTACTTACACATCTCTCCTAGCTGTAAGATTTTTTGTTTGAATTAGACTAGCTATGGATTTTACATAGCGCTCGGTAACGACAATAGGCCTGCCCTCAATTACGTGGGACAAACAATTAAAAAATATTTAATTTCGAGCGGAGTTTGGGTGCCTTCTATGTGTGTATTTAGACATATACTCGTATAAGTATGTTTATCAGTTGTCTAGATCCCATAGCACAACCTTATATTAGCTTAATTTGGGCTAGATGACGTTGCGTTGTGTGAGAATGTCCAATAATATATAAAAAAACTAGCTAAGTATGGGTCTACCACGTATCTAACTATACCATTTCGGGAACATAGGTAGGTGTGATAATAATATTGAAAAACGACACATGGGTACGTGAAAACCGTTATATAAACAAGATATAACTCTATTATGTGAAAACTTTACCAGTTATTTAAATAACACAGTTAAATAATTACGTTACACGGTCCAGTGATCCCCGAAAGTACAATCACTAGTGTACCCTGTCATTTCATACCCCAATTGCCTTGTTTATTGGTCAACCATTACTTTTTGACCTCAATGATCAGGTTTGTTAAAGGGGTACTGTTATGTACAGTCATAAAATCAAGCTTGTGTCTCTTAGGGGATATCATTTCTCCTCTCCCAACGAACGCCACAACGGTCATGCGCTTTCCGTATCCAGTGGCTTCCCGCGACCACCGTGTCCACTTCCCACGTCCCAGTACGCGGTTGGCACTCAAGGACTTTTTGACTACATCGGCATCGGCCATGTGTCCTGTCCACTGCCACTTGAGCTTGGCGAGTCTTTGGGCTATGACGGTAAAACCTTAGCGGAGAGGTATATTAAATGCCATCACCCCAACAGCTTTGTAGGGTTTTGTAGTTCAAATCCCGAGATTTGATTCCGAAATCCTTATAGTTTATCGTAGTCTGACCTCGGCTGGCCGCCCAAACGGTTAGTATGTCCCACCCCAAAAAGTGCTAAAATAAAACTTTCAAAAGACATTTTGTTGTGTGTCCTTTCCTGCATGTAATGATGTTTTTTTTACTAGTGTCTACACAAGTGTGGGGTATAATTAGATAGGACCTTTAAAAACATTTATTGGTTGCTAAGAGATTTTTGTGATTTACCTAAGCATCTATTTGTGAGATATTTTCAATTTCAATCGTTGAAACTTTAAAGGGCATTTTTATACCCTAAGCACCGAACATATACATATCATATAAAACTGCTTTTGTTAGATACGAAAAGGCTCAGACAAGCAAGAACAATCAAGTTACGTCTGGATTAGCGACCGGAGGGATGTAGGCCTAATTAAGGCCTCTGTCTACCCTTTCTGATATAACGACGTGATTGTCTATTGTGGTAATTTAACTAGGTATAATGTAAATAGTCTTTTGAATACAGAAAACTGTATAAAAGTTTCTTAGCGAAAATCATACGGGTCATTGTCCGTAATAAATCGACTAAAACCACAACGAATTATGACAATAAATACCAATAATAAAAAGACATAATACAAATTGCCACATAGTACGTAAGAGATAAGTAGCTACGTGACTTTGAAACCACATCGACATCTCAAAATCAGAAAGCGCGACAACTTACACCGACTGCGTTCCTTCACTATCACAAACGACTGCAGTCGCTAACTGTTGCTTCTTTCTCTCAGCATAATCCATTGACAATTAGAAATGAATGCACAAAGAGAAAGTTCTAACATCACCAGCAATGGATTTTTAGAAATGCAATAACATAAATAAGGTTATGAACACACTTGTATAGAATCTCGGCGAAAACGTAGTCTAACTAGGTCACTGCCGCGCATATAACGGTGTGCGCTCAATGCCCGCCCGCGTAACGTTACGTGTGGGAAATTATTTGAATTTGGAACAACATTTTTTTTAATACTTTTATCATGCTGCTGTTACTATTGTTCTTTTGTACTTTTTTATTGTGGTCTAGTTGGCAAAGGCACCGTTAGGTGGTCGGGTCGACGTCAGGGGTTAATAAGGTCGCATACAAATTTTTATTGTGAATTCAATGAGATAAAAGAAAGTAGATGCATATACGTGCATTAATAATACAGCATTTCTTAAAATAATGATGAGTCATTATTTTATTTAGATAGCACCATCATTAAGTTAATTAACAGAAGCAACTTACACTTTTTTTACTACTCATAAAGCAGAAAGCATATGCTCGAACCATGAACTTATTTTTAAAAAAGAAAGGTTTGTAGTAATTAGCTATTTAATAATCGTCTAGCTAGAAGATAATACAAATTATGTACCTACACCTTTCTAGATTATTTTTTTAGGTAACGGGTGAGACCCTTCATTTCCATATTATAAGGGAGTTTTAGATCTTAAACCTGTTTAATAATAAACTCAATAAAAAAGTGTATGTCTATATATCTAGTCTAAACATTCTTTTTAAAACAATATCTCTATTGATTTTTGAAAACTACTGTAGACAAGGTAAACTTAAGTCGACAATGAACATACTCGTAACAATACAAAGAACATTATTCATAAAGTTGAGCAAGCACGGAAAGGACTATCTCTTTTCTGGGTCACAGAAGACCCACCAAGTTCTTGTCTGTCTCAGATCTTGAGCGTGGGTCTGAGCAGGTTAAACTAATCTTTCTTCTATCTTTGACCCAATTTAACCTCACCATCGCATGAGCAAACACAGGAATAAGTAATGCCTCTTCTCTCGAAAGGGTTGGCAAATCCTACTAAACGCGAAAGTTTGTGAGTGTGTAAGTATGTAAGTATGTAAGTATGTATGGATGGATGGATGTTTGTTACTCTTTCACGTAAAAACTACTGAATGGATTTTAATGAAACTTTACAATAATATAGCTTATACATCAGAATAACACATAGGCTACAATTTATAAAGATATTGTGTAAATTGTTCAAAATATGACGCGTCGCGACGGGAACGGGAAAAAATCCAAATTACCACGCGGACGAAGTCGCGGGCGACCACTAGTTTATAATATTGTAGATAAGTACGCCTATTGCCGGGAACTTTTGTTCCTGCCTTCTCTTTCTTTAGACCTCCTAGTAGGGAATACCGAGGGTAAGAGAAGACGTTGTATGATTTATTGGAGTCCGAAGTTTGTAAGAACCACGTCTACCAGGGTCGCCCGCAATCCTCAGAAGTGGCCACGGCTAACCACCAGGCAGTCAAATTGGCAAACCTAGTAAAAAAATCTCTTAAGGGGTACTATAGATGTGCATTACGCCTAATAAATGTCTTCTGTAACTTTACTTAGTGTTACAAAAGACTATTACTCGACTCAGCTCAGCTTAACGGTATTTTATCAATAAGCACCCACTCTAGTCTGTGCAAACTTTCCCTAGTTTCAGATCTTAGTTACATGTAGTTGGAATGTGTAATCTTGATCAGTGATATACATCTGTATGTATAACTTGTGCGCGATAAGTTGAGACTTGCGCTCGTATTAATCATTTATATAAAGTTGCCGTGTTTGCGAGAACACCATAGCTGCAAGTAATTATATGTCATAGTAAAGTAAAGTGTCGTTTTTTTGAAACTGTACATACACACTCCGTTGACATCACAGCGCTCACTTATCGCGCACGAGTTCTACCTTAGAGCTAGATCATGCATTTCTGTTATCATAACTAATATTTAAAGGAGACATCGTGATAATACTATTCACTAGGCGCCCTAACAAGTTAATTTGTGACTACGATTGGTGCAATCTAAATTAAACGTCTGTTTTGATAATACTGCGCACGTTATCGATGCTATTGTTGTTCACAGCGGTGGATAGGCAACCATCACGAAATAAGACCGCGACGGCTCCCAACCTAAGACCTAGAGAGAGGCTAGATATTACTAAACGTTTGCAATCTGTTAACACTAAGTCACGAGCCCCTTGCACTTGCTTCGATAACACGATATAAAATATCAAGTATTAAAACTTTTGGTCGTGGTATACAAAGTGCAATGAGTACTAGGTCAACGCTGCTTTCACTGCAGTACTGTGTATGATGGTAACTGGTTGCGTATAATTACATTAACAACTAATTTTGCTAAGGTTTTAGGGGGTTTTAAGTAAAAAATATGTAAGTAAATGATATCCCGGGAAACGGTAATAGGCTCGCCACCAATTACGTGGGGGTGAAAGAATGGGCAAAATTTGGCGATAAAGATGTGATTTGTGTCTGTCTGTATACCTCTATGTAGGTATGTTTTATTAGTTATCTATGTAGGTATCTAGTGGTCATAGTGCAAGCTCTGCATAGTTTGAGGCTAGTTTATATTGTGTGCAATGTTTTTTCAAATTTAATTACAAGTAAATACATCCTTTATAAAGAGCACTTTATGTAAAAAAACATATTATAAGACAATTGATTACCTTAGCAATAAAAGTGTCTGGCTTGAGCATGGTGCAGGCGTCTTCTAATATGCCATAATTGTAGTATATTTTATAATTAGGTTTTTCTGTTGTATAATACACACTGTTATTGATTTTGACACGAGACCAATGTACATTCGTCCACATTTAGTCTTAAGAAAATGTGTAATTTACCTGTCAGTTATAGAAAAAAAATGGCCATGAGTTTTATTGCCAGGTTCTTTCTCTCGGTTCTACCTATTGCTTGTAAATCTGGCAGTACATGTAAATATATAAACAATAATAATTTTTATTTTAAGTAGGTACTTACTGACGTTTGTAAGAGCTATTTAATGACCTATACAAATAAATAAATCATTTCATCCAGTAGTAGTAGTGAATGGGTAAACCCCATTTAAACAACCTTATCTTCCAAGCTTGGGAAAAACCCATAAGCTTCGGTACCAATAAAGCTTTTCATGAGAACACAGTCATTCTATGCGCATGATTCATCGTTCACAAACATCATTGGCATTGCCCGCGTGAAATAGTTTTCATGCTCCCAATTGCCACGAGCACACATTAATAATAATAATAAATATTCTTTATTGTCCACTTTAAATACAAATGTTAAAATTAAGTATAAATAAGTTTAAACAAAGAGACTATGTACAAAAAGAAAGTCCAATTACTTATCTATAACTCCTAAGTCAATCACCAAGCCATGGAAGCTTCCATAACTTGATAAGTAACTCAAGAGCAGTCAAAATACATACATACATAGGAACATATAGATCCATAAATACACATACACAAACATATACCTTAAATAATAATAATATACATACTTTTTTAAACTTTCGCGTTTTGTACACATTATAAACTTAAGACAAATTACTTAAGACAAACAATAAAAATAAAGAGGTAGATATGTATATATCTCATTAATCGTGTAAAAGACCCGTTTGTTTTAAGTTTATAATAATATACATTCATGGGGATTATAAGTTACTTCCCCGTTTAATCAGTTCAGCCATGATTTCAGTCCTATCATACAGCATTTAGTGACAAGCTGTTAATTGGGAGAAAATAAATACTTCATAGATCTATTTTCTATCATCCGTATCAACTCTTCCCTCTCCATACGATGTTTAAGGTTCACTGAAGCCTTCGGTCAGAGCGTTTACTCTGAAAGGGAAATTAATCTGGTTCTACTTCTTTTAAAAACGTGGCTCCATCGATGTTCATCGATGATTTCACCAATATCAATGTAATGCTTGATTAGTCGATAGTCCCGCACAGAAGAACTAGTTATTCCTAACTAGCTCCAGGTGCAGGACAAGAAACGTTGTTTGGTATGAGAATTTCTGGAAACCCGATTTTTGCGGAGCGCCAGAGGTAACCTAAAAAGCCACCTGCCACGCGCTCAACCAAAATCGAACTTCTAAGCTGGTTGAAATCCATTAGAAGGCTTTCGTGTTTGATTTTTTTTTTGTAAAATATCTCTGTCTACCTCAGAACGACGTGATTTTATTTTATATTTTTATAACTTCGTATAACTTACTACAGTTCACAGCTAACTATGCACAGTATCGGAACCTATAAATAAGTAAATTACCAATAATAATTAATAATGTCCAAAACAACACATCCATGTCCAACTATTTCCTACTATTTACCCCTGAATAGTAGAAAAAAAAATATTTCCTTCACTATAAAAAGATTTTTTCCGGTCATGTAATATTACCGTAAAAGTTAAAAAACAACTTTCCGTACGTGTAACATGGCAATGGCATTGCGTGCGTAAACGCAACACCCACACACTTAAACTACACATCACACATTGAATGTGACGTACAATGTGTCTTCTCCACTGTCACACACACACACACACTAACGAAATTGTGTACGAAAAAATTGCATTAATATACGTATAAACGCACACTACCGTAAGATTACTGTAGATATTCTGTATCTGTATACGTCTATACTTGTTTTGCTTTGTTAGGGTGAGTAAAGAAAGGTGTATTACTAGATGAAATGGGCACAAACCACAATCATCCAATGTTTGACGGCTGTTAAAACGGAACGACCAACTAAAAACTACTATTAATACTTTTTTATGTAGTGGTAACAATGAAATTAATGTCATCCGCTTAACGGACACTAAATTATTAAGCAGTTAATTAGATGTTGTGGCTTTTGAAAGATACGCATTCATGGCTTCTGATTGATAATGGTTTTCAAATTAATATAAGAAGTGGGACAATATTGATTATAGGAAATGTCGGCAAAGAAAGATGAAGACGCTGCTTTTATAGAAGTTAAAATAAATACCTACCTAGTTTACTTCACAATTTAAAAAATGATAAAGTGTATACTCTAATAGGGTGACTAAAAAATTCTGAATCTGGGATTTCATCTGAGAAATTATTAAAAGGGAACAAGTATTTATAATATCTGCCATATAACAAGGAACACCTTTAGTTTGATAACATACATAGAGTCACGCCTGACTCAAAGGCGTAAGTATACAGAAGCATTTATTAATCCACATTTCGCCAGTCACTGACCCCGCGTAATAGAAGGCGAACCTAGTGTATGCCAGAGCATATCTGTAAGCAGGTGGACCACGTGCTGTTAAACCCCGGGCCCCGGAGGTGTTGAAAGGGCCCTTAAGGACCAGTTCATAACATAATCTATGGTTATTACGATATTACGATCCCCAAAACTCAAGCAAAAAAAAACAAAAAACTTTACAAAAGAGAACCTTCTACATGGGGCACACTAAAAGTTTTGCACTTCTAGCTAATCGGAACTATTTGAATTTCGAATGTTATATTTTTTTAAACGTTGCAACCTTCTTAGTAGGTAATAAAAAAAAAACAATTGGCGGGAAATCATTTGTCAATTGTTTTTATCACACATCAAAGTTCTACGTATGCAACGAAAATGGAATTAAGTCGAAAAGATTTTAGAGCGATGATTTTTTATGGTTTTAAAATGGTCTCCGCAAGACTGTGCCACTCGTCTTCAAAATGCTTTTTGGAGAGAAGCACCTTGTTTGAGCACCGTGAGGCGATGGTTTGCTGAATTTGAGAGGTCGAGTTTCTTTACATGACAAATTTCGTGAAGGGCAGTCTTCAACTGCCGTCAACGAAAATAATGTGGCTACTGTTAAGGGGTTAATTGAAGAAAACCCGCGGATTACCTATGAGACAATTCGAGGACTATTGAGGATTGGTATGAGTCATATCCAGAAAATTTTATACGAAGAATTGAAAGATTTGTTTACCCAGGGTGTCAGAAAAAGTTCGCGAAAGACGACCCAAAACAAAGTCATTTTTAGTTTCCGAAAAAGTACAACTCGTCACCCATCCTGCGCATAGCCCCGACCTAGCACCCTGTGATTTCTGTATTTTCCCCAAAATCAAAGATTTGATGAGAGGTTTCACTTTTACCAGCTCCGAAGAGGCAGTGATAGCGTTCAATCAGCAATGCTTTAAAAAATGGTTCGATCGCATGAATAAATGTTTAAAATGTAAAGGAGAGTATTTTTTTTAAGTTACGCAAAACTTATAGTGTGACCTACGTATCAGGGAACTGTCACTTGCCTTCGATATAGAGTGATATCGATAATTTAACAACCATAAACGCACACTGCAACTTTTTTGACGTGACAACGTCTTATAATTCGATGGAGCCGGCTGCACGCACGAAAAAACATGACGTCATGCGGCGTTACCTCGCTCTGAGGCGTTTCATTTAAGGCTTGAAGTGCAAGCGAGAGCGCGGAACGAGCGGCAAAGAGGCACAATCGGCCTCCGCGTTCGGCAGCGTTCGTCATCTGTCTCTCTCCTACTTGAGTGAGCGATGCGTCCGCGTGGATAGCTGCACAGATTAATAAATAGTTACTACGTAACAGATACATCACTCCCATACAAAAGCGAAAATTCCTACTTTATATTAACCTACAAAATTTTAATAATAATACCTGCTGCACAGAACGAGGAGAATTGTACGAAAATAGAGTCGAAACTGTGTTGCCCGCCGTGCGAGAAACGCCATCGTAAGAATGTGCTAGGGTTGTACCTATGATGATTGTTGTAATAAAACGAATGTTACGAATCTACCATTTTTTTTATTAGTCAATCCAATATGTTTTAGTTTTATATAATGATTTATATTTTTTTATTGATCAATAAACAAAAACGGCAAAAATATCACGTTTGTTGTATGGGTTGTACCCTAAAATATTAATTTTATTCTGGTTTTTAGTATTTGTTGTTATAGCGGCAACATAAATACATTATTTACTATGTCATGGTTTAAGGTATACTAATTATCACGGTTCATGAAATACAGCCTGGTGACGGACGGACGGACGGACAGACAGACAAACAGACAGACGGACAGTGAAGTCTTAAGTAGTAATAAGGTTCTGTATTTCCCCTTTGGGTACGGAGCCCTAAAATGAAAATAAATAATATCTATGGATAGGTCATCAAAAATGATATTGAGGTTTCTAATATAATTTTTTTCTAAACTGAATAGTTTGCGCGAGAGACCCTTCCAAAGTGGTCAAATGTGTCCCCCCTCTAACTTCTCCTCTAACTTCTAAAATAAGAGAATGATAAAACAAAAAATATATATGTTGTACATTACCTTGCAAACTTCTACCGAAATTGGTTTGAACGAGATTTAGTAAGTAGTTTTTTTTTTAATACGCCATAAATCGTAAAAATTAAAATATTATGTTACTTGCTGCTACGGAACCCTTCATGGGCGAGGCTGACTCGCACTTGGGCGCTTTTTTTTGTTAGCCAAACATAACGTAATCCCGGTGCACGAAAAACAAAGGAAATGTAAGTAAATGAAACCCAAGTTAAAAATGCATTTTGTTATAATTAAAATAGTGCATACCTACTATAATCCGCACAATAATTACGTGGTTTCTGCATTTCGAAGCGTAAGCGCGGGAAACGTACAGTGCGGTGTGATGCGAGCGCTCAGACGGGCGAATTCGGCAGCCCTCTGCCAGTTTGTACTCTCGAAAGTACGCCGAGCGGTAGGTATATAGCGCGCGGCCTTTAGCGAGTGACGGAGGCCTGACAGCTGCTATACAATAATACATTTACATGTTTTTGTCAAGTATAAAGTGCAGTGAAAAGTGAATGTGGTGTCAATTGTTTATATATATATATAGTAACGATAATTGCGGCGATAAAGGTAATGATTCTTTCGTGTTCAGTTATACATGTGGAATTTTTTAACGACACCTGGAGGTAAAGTACTCTTCATGCTGGAGATAGACAATTTTACTCAAAGGAAACATTCCTTTTATTTTTAAAAAGAAACAGAACTACATTCACGGATTTTCGAAAATTCGTTTTCCACACCTGGGAATCGAACCGGGTCAAATCCGAAAAAATAACATCCTGTACTTTTATGGCATCGATCGATAGGGTCAATCAGAAGGATCAAATCTCTCTAACAAACGTGGTAAATTAAATGAAAGGAAAAGCATGAAATCGATTTATAAACAATAATTTAATCAAAGTTTATTCTTATAATAAATTATTCAAAATTATTACTTTTTTACAACAAATTACAATTAAATTTGCAAAAATAATTAAGTAACTAATTGAACAACAACTTTTATTCAGTTTACTTGCTGAAAGAATTTCTGCTTCAGATTTCCTGAACGAAGAATTTTATGAAAAAAAATTTCTAAATTGTTTCGAACGACGTTTCATTTTGCAGACCCGCTTACAATCGATAACTGGCCGTTAATAAAACTACCGTGAAATGTTACGTCTAAAAACAAGTTAAATATTTGACATAAATAAAATGGCGTCTGCAAAGTTACACAATAATACCGTAACAAAACGGTAAAAGAGTTTCGTTGATCGTGCCAGATCGTGCCACTTTAAATAATATTTATGTATTTTGAGTTAACATGGTAGGTACCTAATTTTTTTTCGAAAGTTGTTATCAACTGGCCAAACCTAGGACCGTAGCGCGCGCAGGTCCGAAATTCGGTTGCTTTGTGGGCCAGCCAAGCTAACATAACAACTTAGCTACATCTGGTCAAATAGGTACTTTATGGTTGTTATTGAAGGCAAAAAGATTAAGAACGTATCTACATATAAGTTAAGCGTCGTTCATACTACGCTATAAGGTATAGCAATATAGTAAAGATAATTAAGACCACATACTATACTATAGAGCATGGCGTTCACATTAGGCTATATTATCGGAAGCGTTTATATAATATATAGCAAGGTTATTTCACCAGACGGCAACGACGGTGGCGGGCGGAGCGAAAAGGAGGCTGGGGGGAGAACAGGGGGAGGTGGGAAAGGGTTGCGTGCGATATAGCGCAACCAGCATAGCGCATCGCTCAAATATTAGCGTTTAGCAAGCTGTGCGCTATATAGTACAGCGTACGTGCGTTTAGCGTTTGAACGTGTTCATAGTATATGTATAGTGTGCGACATTGTTGTGCTATATACTATATGCTATGATGCGATATATTATAGCGTAGTCTGAACGACGCTTTATTGTGTCAAATAATTATTAATTATCTAAACACAAGGTACTTATCACAAATTATGTAGGTTTACAATAGTAGTATAGTATAGTATTCTTATATCTGTGACCATAGAGATATACTTATACTAGGTCCATGAGGTATACAGACGCTACATATGTCGAAAGACCGTTATCAACATTTTACCACTGTCTGTCTGTCCCTATGTATCTTAGTTCTTTAAAACTACGCAACGGGTTTTGATGCGGTTTCACGCGAAGCCGCGGACGTTTGCTAGTTAGTAATAAATGGGCGGGGGGAGTATGTTTTTTTTCTATTTTGACTCTGCAACATCTTCGGAGCTGCGTAAAATGCAGCCTCTACGTCCTTGCGTAGGTACCTAACAAAGCACAAGCTTGCATCCTCTCCTCTCCAGCTTCGGGCGACAAGCCTCAGCCACTCCGCCTCGTCCAGCAGCGGGTGGAGGCTGCTCTCCCTCTTTATTTTTTATTTTTTTATTTAAGAGAATTCCCTGTGGCGCTGAGTGAACTTTGGCCACCTATGTGGCCTCTGTCGTGTTGGTCGGGTTTTATCCCGCATCTTTGGAGTCGGGTTTTATCCCGCGTTTTATGTGCGGCGGGCGTGGGTGAAGCCTCACAGCACACAACCCTTCTAGCCTGCTTCTGTAAGGACGGTGGGATGCTAGCCCGTCGTCCTCTCAGGTCCTGCGCGTAAGGCTGCTCTCCCTACACGCCTCCGGTTCTAGCAAACACTATGAAGAAAGAAAACTAGTAAGGTGATGTCGTCGTAAATCGATTCGGTTCTGTGACCTAACATGAACCAAACGCGTAGGTACGAACTAACTTGAACGTAAAATTTTGGTGTTGGGGTTATTAAATTCTGTTCTTTGACCTCAGTTAAACCTTAGGTAATACCTAGGTTTTGTTTTAATGCTTATTAGGAAATTACATTGCAACAATTTATATTATACGAGTATAATTGCGAGTTTGAGTACCTACGTATGTACTCTCAGGCTGTTCCCTATTCTGTGGCTCGGGTAAATTTGATATGCAATCCGTATGTAGAGCTTGTGATATTATGATAAATATAGTATAAACTGATAAAAATAGTTATACACATATTTTTTTGTAAATACATAATATATTATCTACATAAGAAACATCCAGACTTCGGTTCAAACGTATCTGTCTTCACACTACGTTTGTCCTGACCGGGAATCGAACCCGAGACTCCGGCGTCGAAAGCGGTTGCACTACTGACCACGCCACCGAAGCAGTCAGATAAATTCTTTGGAGTGCATTCAAAAATATTCAGTTAGATAGAGGGTATTTTTTTATCTGTGGTATCGGTATCGGGACGCCTGTTCCTTGAAAGGAAAGACAGAGATACAGTCTTTTGACACAACTTCTACTTACTTAAAGACTCCGGATTGCCAATAGCTTCAGTAAGCTTTTTGTAAGGACCAATATCCAAAACTGCACTGTTAGGATCTTACCAGGCTAGGTAGAGCGGGAACATGTCGCTTGGTGAAGGTGAGCGCGGACAACTCGAATCGCTCTATAAGTACCTGATCTCTGAATTATTTGGCAGACATGATACTCGTATAATTTTCTATTCTTAATGTTCGCAATAATACCCAGTGCCGATGCGCACAAAATACCTAGCTAGTCGTAGGTACTGCTTTCAAAAAGACAAGATTTCTTACATAAACGATAGTGACCCAGAACTTGAGGGAAATGTCTAGTACAGCACTTCCCCCCCGCTCCCATCCGTCCCCCCTTACCGACAGCATAGTCACGACTGAGGGATCGACTTTTCCTACAGTTTTACTATGGCATAGTGAAGCACTTCGCATCTACAGCTACAGGTGAATCAGTATAAGTTGGCGTTCCAAAAGGAGCGCCAACATCGAACAAGTTAAAAATATGGCAAAAATTTGCCATATATTTTAGAGTTTTCGATCTAAATAAAAAAACAAAAAAGTTCAACATCACTTTAAGAGGTCTTTGACCATACTGAGTTGATTGCAGCTGGTCTTGAGTCTCTAACTATTACCGTTCTCAATTTGACCTCGTTTTGACCTTGACCTTGAGATTAGAGGTCAAAGGTCAAGTACATTTTGGAGGTCTATGACCATGACGAGTCGATTGGCGTTTACACTGAGTATCTAGCTCTTACCGTTCTCGAGTTGAAAGTAGTTCACGGACGGACGGACGGACATTTGTATAAGAGATTTTCGTTTCGAAAACTCTAAAAACGTAAAAAAAAAATTCAGAACAATATCTTCGTACATACAATTCAATTATATTTTTCCACACGCCAACTTACAGTACCTACTTGGCAAGTAGGTATCTATTGTGCCATGGAAAACTGACACTGAAAATCCGGTATGCGTGTTGGGCCACGCATAGAATAGGGTTCCGTTGTTACGCATGATAGCCTAAACCCCTTTTTTTATTCCGCGGCCCAGGGCCTCATCTGCGTCCGTTGACGAGCGCCTTTGGTTAGCACTAGGAAGAATTTCCAGTGGCGCCCGGCGGACTTTGTCCACCTGTGTGGCCTCTGTCTGGGGTTGGGTCAGGTTGTATCCCAAATCTCTGGGTTTCATTACGCGTTGGTGAGTGTATCCTTCTACTTCTGTAAGGACGGTGGGTGGCTATCCCACCGTCCTCAGGCCCCGATCATGGAGGTCGATGGTCTTGGACGTTCGGAACTTAGCGGGGAAGGTACGCTCCTCCTCCCTCTCGGTCGTGTCCTTCTGCGGGCAGGTTATGCTCGCGCTGTAGACCAGCGAGAGGGTATCCACGCTTAGACCCACGACGAGGTCCCAGCGCTGACTTGCCCACGCTGAGCACTACACTAACGTGTGGAGTGGCGGTGTCTTCGTCGGAGGCCTCGCAGTGTTGACACTGGACATGGTGTGTGCCCTCACGATGGATGCGGTGCAGATACGTAACGAAGCATCCGTTCCCGGTAATGATCTGCGACGCGCGATACGTGAGGTCACCATGCCGCCTCTGGAGCCTCTCGTCCATGGTCAGTCTCTCCGCCGCGCCGCGATGGTGGTAGTTCCCCTCTTTGGTTGCTCAAGTCGCACCTCTCATGTGTCCATGATATCCTGGCGGAGTTGGGACTGCTGACCCTCAATTTCTCGAGTACCTCTAGAACCCGTGAACTAGCAGAGTTATTTGATCTCTTATAGCGATTATAGTTTTCCTTTAAAGTTCATTGCATGGACTACAATCATGATTTTTGCCTCTATGGACAATTTAATACCTATTTTAGACATTGATAACCTACCTGAGCGTTTAACCAGGTGATGCCCGCAGCTTCACTCACGTGTAATAGGTTTCTCGTCACCGTCAGTCACATTGAAAGTAATTCTAGGATTAGTAAGCTTTCCCTTCACGGACTAGTGGGTATCTTACGTGCGCTCATTGAGCGCGAAATAGGTAGGTACACCTTGGCCCTCAACTGCTATTAGAAGGGCTTCTAAACTCTCCTATTACTACGCTTAGGTCGACCTTTACCTGCCTGTCCACTCACGCCCGCCTTATGTATCTGTTTCGTCAATCTTCTTTCATCAATCCTTTCTACGTGCCCGAACAATCTAAGCATCCCTTTTTCTATCTTACTCACTACATCTTCTGATACACCGCAACGTTCTCGTATCACACAAATTTTCATTTTATACTACCTAACTGAGAAATAGGTAGGTACTTTAGTTCGTAATTAAAAATATAAACACTCTATATTACTTAATTATATACAAGGAACAGGAAAATTTAATTAAAAAAGAACCTAAACAAACTACAAACTATACTATCTAAAACTAAAACACTAAAATAAATAAGTAAGGCAGGGAGACTTAGGCAGAGTGCCCATAACACAGGCAGCATTCCCGCGCTGAATTGCCAATGAGAGTCTTTGCGCGAGAAAGCTGCCTGCGTGAAGATCCCCAGTCTCTTCCCTCAGACGCTTGCTGAGTTCCGTGAAGAGCTGATGCGCACCGTGACCCTATGGGCCTAGTGTCTCGACACCAAATGCGGCGAACTCATATTGAGTGCCGAGACTACTATATTTGCTTGCCTTTATTTGTTCCCGCTTATCGGCGGCTGCGCCGGCTCGTTTAGCCCGGAGGTAGGACGCCGCTAGAGTATCGGCACAGGTGGCGTCCCATACAAGAGCGCGTCCCATCCTCCAGGGTACAAGAGACATCCCGTCGGGCCGCTATGGTAGGTACTAGGTATTACTGTTTAATTTAATGTACCAATACCAACTCTGTAACCTGCTGACAATACATGACTGAACATGAAACCGGCCGAAAGTCGCTTCCGTCCATATTATTATGTTATGCGCAAATCTTTAAAACTACGCTACGAATTTTGATACGGATTTCACCAATGGATAGAGTGGTTCTCGTGGAAGGGTTTTGTGTATATAATTTGTCAAGCGGGCGAAGCCGCGGACGTCCGTTAGTTCAATAATAATTATTGTTAATTATATATTTCAGTTTTATTCGAATATAGTCACGTGCATCAAATTTTTATTTCTGCCATCTATAAAATAACGCTTGTACTTATTGTAAAAATGCTCCAACTAACATTTTTGGCCGCGCCCTCTCTGCAAATGTCGCCGAACTGGTAAAGGCATCTTGATGTTTTGTCTGTGTAAATACTTGGAATAAAATATAAATTTTATTAAAATATAATCTAATGATATCACAGATATTTCGATACACGTCAGTAAGTATCCTTTTTAGGTATGTATTCCAATTACTTATATTTTTTCCATCAAATATTTTTTTGCAGTCTGTCTTTTATGCAGACAGCAGGTAAATATTTTGATCTGGTCACACTCAAACCAGGTCAAGGAAGTGCAGCAGAAAAAACTGTGCCAATTTTTTTGTTGTTTTATGAAATGCAACGAATGTAATTGGATTTTTTGAATTGAATTAATAGTTTACGTATGCAAATAATAAATATCTATCGACATAATGTTTAAAGAGAGTGAAAGTAGCTGGTACAAGACCGAAGAATGCTGGGAGGAGTAACGGCAAGAGAATACCGCATAGAGGATTTTAGCCAAAATGTTGATTACTTGGCTAAAATCTAACCGTTTAATTTCACAGTATAGTTATCTAACAAACAAGGGAGCTATTTCGCCAGGTTATTCTTACTTTTATGTTGAAAATCATAGTAATAAAATCTGACCCAGTTACAGTCGTGTGCGTTGACCTATGGGAGTAAATGCGGAGTCTGACTAAAGTATGATGTTATTTTTAGGATATAGCTTTGCAGATAATTAAATATTTATAGATGTTGGTCGTGATCTTCAATTGTGTAATATTATATTACTGTCGGCAGTTAAACAGTGACCCTTTACATTTCGATTGTAGGTGAGTTTTCTTTGTTTTACTTAGTAGACTTGACATTTGAAGTTCAAAATATTTTATTCTACTGATGAATATTATTAGAAAGTTAAAATTAAATAAGAAATATTATAATATGCTGGTTTTAGGTTTAGCTACATAATGTTGTTATATTATACTTAATACATATCTTAACTATTTATGTTTGACCTTTACTCAAAGTAGGTAGTCCTTTAAAAGTAGCATATCAGCATATTAAATTGCATTGTACTAGTATGTACTTACTGTATGTATATTTTTATATTATTATTTTACAGGCAACAGTTGTCAAAGTATACAGTATGGATGTAAGGTTGATCCTCATTAAAACTGAAGAATATATGAGTCGTTGAAATGATGAAATTTAGACACTACCTTTGAGGGATCAATTTAGCCATAGATTTTTATTTGTATACATATTCCAATCCCTTTTTGATTAATAATATTTTTGAAGACTTGTGATCAGGTTGTGATTTCATAATGTGCATTTACCACAACTAATAAAAAATGTCCTGATAATAAAAAAATTGGACATAATACATAACAAGTCTACATGGATCTGAAATTAATAAATTGCTGGCCAAAATGCATACTTACCAAATTTAAAAATTAAACTTGCCAATTCAATTTACAATGGTTACCTAACGTTATCATGAGTAAAAATAAGACAATATTATGGTATTTATTTGACTGATCTCAGATAAAAGCAGGGATCACTAGGGCCTTATGCCCTAAGGCCAGGGTAAGATTTGGCAGTGATGAAGAAACAAAATGTTCGCACACTATCATTAATTGTGTGCACATTTACATATTTACTGGTTGGTGCGGCTGTGTTTGATGCATTAGAATCAACTACTGAGAGGAACAGATTTGAAGTATTGCAAGGTATGTATTATTTTGACAAATAGTCCCTCTCTGAAAACCAGCGCTGTTTCACCACAGCATTAAGCTGAGAGAGGGCCTAGTTTGTGCACTGAGAGTGCGCTGAACATCTGCTGAGGCGCTGGCATAGGGTGGCCCGACTTCAGTAATTTCTTTGTTTCTTTTTTTTTATTGATTTTTATTTCCATTTTTACTTATTGTTTTAATATATGTGCCTCACCTCAGTTTTTTTATGTAGTTCTTTTTCCTGTTTTTTTTTAAGTAGGTACATATTTTGTAGGTTTTGCTTTGTGCAGGATTTTGTACCCTGTGCCGTTTATTTATTTATTTTTGTAATGTGCCTCTCTGTGTGCAAATAAATATTTCTTTCTTTCTTTCTTTCTATTTACCTTAGAAATTACATGTATCCTTGGCATAAACCTCTTCTAGAACTCTACACTACTTCTTGTCTCTGGTTGTTCTTAGTTATCTTTTCAATAGCTAGTCTTTCATCTCTATTACCATTAAGTAAATCGCGTCACGTGTACATGGTAAAAAATCAATATATTGATTCAGTCTACGTGATTGAGTAGAGTGACTTGATCGTATTGGAATACGATTAGACTGGAAAGCGAACACACTAAAAAGACTGTCATTATAGTGTGCAATTTCTGTGAAATTTCTGTCATTATAGTGTGCATCTATTTTAAGTGCTAAGGGCCTTCCCGGCATCTCCAGGGTCAAGTCATCCCCAGCTGTTTATAAACAGATAAGGCTCTGGCCACATATTATTACGTGGGGTTAACAAGCTAACTGGCGAAATGTAAAGCGTAATAATAGCCCTGTCTACCCCATCGGGGATAAAGACGTGATGTCTGTCTGTCATCTATATTTTCAAACGACTGTATGTTTTTAATATACGTTTGTTATCTCTGTACGGAGTGAAATTATTTAGAATTTTTTTTTAATAAAAGCTACTTTACTTTCTAAGTGGTCCCATTTCAATTTGGTCCCATTCCGACAATTATTTGAACCCATTTCGGTAAATTGAAGTTGGTTGTGACATTTTTGTTAAAACAAAGGGCCTCCCCCCGCCTCTCTAAAAGCTTAACGGCTTGTTCGAACATTTTGAACCCTTATACTACTTGTTTTCAGCTATCGAGGGTATGATAATAAGGAAGTACAATATAACGGAAGACGATTTCCGTGTGATGGAGACAGTGGTGCTCAAATCAGAGCCGCACAAGGCTGGACAACAGTGGAAGTTTACTGGTGCATTCTATTATGCTACTACTGTGCTTACTACTATTGGTAAGAAACATATTGTCGCGCGCACTTAACGAATCTCTGATGTCATATGTAAGAAACGTCCAGATAATACAAGAAGGCGGGTTGAGAATCTTCAACAACCTTCGCCACACCAATTAGAAATAAGCAATAAATTATAAGTAGAACATAAGTATAAGTATTTATACTCGTTCTATTAATAATTTATGCATTACCCCTATATGCACAATACACCCACTAATTTGGTTAGTCTGATGTAATATGGGCCAAGCCTATTGTCATTACCGGCCACTATAGAAAATCCATAACTACTCTGTAACTCACAAGCCAGATCAAATGTTACCATACCACTAAATAGAATCTCTGTAGTCTAAGTATTGGTAAGGAAAATTACTGTTTACAATCTGGTGCCTGTATAGCCTTTCTCGTTTTTAGTTACCGATACCGAGACGCCCAGGACTTTACTGTGCCATAGCGGCTGGCACGTAATATTTTGTTGCCTTTCATCAGCATTTCATCTCAAGGCCAACGGGTTTCAATTTTTTTTTTCAAAATTACAATATAGCTGCTACTTTTTATTAAATTCATTCGGCCATTTTGGACATAACCCATTATAAATGTGCCCGGTGACGGCAATAGGCTTGCCCCCTATTACGTGGGACTAAAAATACTGGCAAGTTGTGGGTGTGTCTGTGTAATGCACCTCTGCCTACCCCTTCGGGGATATAGGCGTGACATGTGTGTGTGTGTGTGCGTTTCTAGTTACCATGTGTCTGGCCAAGTGTGAGTCGGACTCGCAAACAAAGGGTTCCGTACCAAAACGGCAAAAAAGTCACGTTTGTTGTATGGGAGCCCACTTAAATATTTATTATATTCTACTTTTAATTGTTTTGTTGTTATATTGGCAACAGAAATACTTCAAATATCCAACTATCACGGTACATGAGATAAATCCTGGTGACAGGTCTTAGGGGATCCTGTTTTACTCTTTGGGTACGGAAACCTAAAAATAGATTTTAATATGTACAAATGGCGGCCCTATCACTAAAAAGTGATTTCTTACAGGCAACCTTTGGATGGACAAAGTAGAAGGAACAGAATTTAAGAAAGAGGGGGTAGGCATTAGTGAAGAAATAAAACAGATTCTTGGGAAACATGTACTAAGTACTTGCTTAGCATACCTGACAGACAAGAATGTTCAAACCATCACCTTGAGACGGCACGGCCCGCTGTGATGTTCCTCACGGAGACACAAATACGCCGCCCTGACGACACGTCTTACCTGTGTTACCCCGGCTATGTCATCGAGGAACAATTCCGAGACAAAGCCGGGGTGTGCGTGTTCGTTAGGTCGGATGTTTGCTGCCGCCGATTGCGCTGCCTAGAGAACCCCTCCAACTCCGTCCTTTGGCTGCAGGTAGACCATGGCTCTATGAGCCAGATCTACGTGTGCGTCTACCGTTCCCACACAGGGGATTCTGAGAAAACAAAGCTCTTCCAGTACCTCAGCGAGACGGCTGATGAAGCGCAGGTGCGGTTCCCGAACGCTAACCTAGTGTTTCTGGGGGACTTCAATGGCCATCACATTGAATAGTTGGGGTCCCTCAGGACTGATCATGCGGGTAGGGCCGCCCATGAGTTCGCTCTCTCCCACGGTCTGACCCAGATGTTATGCGGGATCACCCGGATACCAGACAGGTCAGATCACGCGCCCGCTCTGCTGGATCTACTGCTGACGAGTCGCCCAGCCCAGTACAGTGTTTCGGTAGGAGCCCCATTGTCACCTCCTGCACGTGCTGTATAAACGTCACGACGACTATGGCACTACTCGTCAGCGGATTGGGACGGTCTACGCGATTATTATGCTTCCGTCCCCTGCAGCCAGGCTGCTTTGTAGGAAAGGCTCCTTCGGATAGCGATTCTGCGATTGCTGGCGAGATCAGTTTAGGGACAGAATATTACATCCCTTTCTCTGATGTCGCTAGTATCCGCAGAGCCCGTCCCTGGTTCGGGCGAGATTGTGCCAAAGCTATTCGACAAAAACAGTCGGCATATCGAGCCTGGATCAGGGTCCGGGCTGTGCGCGACCCAAACGTGGGCCACCTCAAAGCAGCGTACAACCGGGCAACAAAATCCAGCAAGAGGGCCTTTGAGAGAGCGGATGCCCAGCGCGTCGCGCGGCTTGGTCAGGAGCTCACTTCCCATACCACGGGCAGCCGTGGATACTGGCAACTGGCCAAAGCCTTACAATCTAACTTTTGTCAGCCCTCGCTGCGTTACCCAGATCGAACACTGGCTCACAAAACCCAAGAGAAAGCGGATATGCTCGCAGACCTCTTTGCGGCTAATTCCCGGGTCGACGACCGTGGCCTGCAGCCCTCCGCCATCGCCAACTGTGGCCACACTATACACCTGACATTGTACTCAGGCAATGCGATGTACGGGCAGTGCTGCGATCACTCGACACGCGGAAAGCCAGTGGCCCTGACGGCATTCCGGCGGTGGTACTACGGAAATGCGCAGCTGAGTTGTCTCCTGTACTAACTCGTCTGTACCGCCTGTCTTAATCCACAGGAATCGTGCCGGAGGTCTGGAAGGAGGCGAACGTACAACCGATCCCCAAGAAAGGGGATCGGTCTGATCCAGGCAACTATCGACCCATAGCTGTCACCTCAGTCATCTGCAAGGTGTTTGAGCTCATCATCAACAAGCAGCTCTTGCGATACCTCGAAGATCACTCGCTAATAAATGATCGGCAATACGGCTTCAGACCAAAACGATCAACGGGTGATCTTCTGGCATTCGTAACGCATGTCTGGGGTGAGGCTATAGAAAGGCACGGCGAGTCCTTGGCGATTAGCCTGGACATCGCCAAAGCCTTCGATAGAGTCTGGCATACTTCGCTCCTTTCCAAGCTTTCGGCATATGGTCTACCTCCTCAACTGTGCAGCTGGATGGCCGGCTTTCTGAACGAACGCCGAATGCGGGTCCTCTGCGATGGCCAGGCTTCTCGCTTTTTGCAAGTGAATGCCGGGGTACCGCAGGGGTCCGTGCTGTCACAAACTCTATCTATAATTTCTATAAAAAAAAAGCATTGGTCAAGCGGTTTCTGAAGTACTTGGCAACAAACACTGAGACACGAGAATTTTATTTTTTAGAAGAATATAAATTTGGTATGTACATACTTACCAGAGATTACAGGGTATTTAATTAAAAATATTGTTTTATAGGCTATGGTCACTCAACACCGGCTACGATTGGTGGCAAGCTGTTCACAATGTTCTACGCGATAGTTGGAATACCACTTGGACTCATCATGTTCCAAAGTATCGGTGAAAGAGTGAATAGACTTAGTAGGTAAGTAGATGATTTATTCAGGAAATGGTATATTTCAGTGACAATTTTTAATTTAGTCCGAGACGCCCAGGACTTTAATTGGCTGTGCCATAACGGCTGGCACGTAAGATTTTGTTGCCTTTAATCAACATTTCATCACAAGGCAACGGGTTTAATTTTTTTTTCAAAATTACAATAAAGCTGCTACTTTTTATTAAATTCACGGCCATTTTGTATATAACCCATTATAAATGTGCCCGGTACGGCAATAGGCTTGCCCCCTATTACGTGGGACTAAAATACTGGCAAATTGTGTTGTCTTCGGTGATATAGGCGTGATATGTGTATGTATGTAATTTTTAATTCCTCGGAGAAAAAATTACTGAGATAGAAAGTAGCCTAATTTACTCCTATATACTAGTTACTGGGTCCAAAAAGTCCTTGGCGACCCCGTACTGAAAAACGCAGCGTGGGTAGGCCTCTCGCAAGGTGGACGACATCGTTAAGGTCGCGGGAAGACACTCGATGCGGAAAGTGCAGGACCGAATTTTGTGACCTTCGTTGTGGGAGCCCTATGCCCAGCTGTGGGTGTCCATCGGCTGAAAAGATGATGAATGATGACTAGTTACTACTATACATATTGTTACGAGCCGGGGTTAGTCGGAATTAAAATGCCGGTAAATCTACCACAAAACACTTTATTTATTACACCACTAATTTACACTTCACTATAAAGCTTCACTGAACACTTTTAATCGCACTTGAACTCGCAGGTATAACTCGTATTATCGCTCTGGAAATACTGATCATCTCCGGCCAAAGCGCTCGGCATATATAGGGCGTTCATTGTTCTAGAAGTTTCAGCCGAGAATCATCGCGAACGCTCTGTCACTCTCCCGAACCTTCTAGATGTGTCGAGAAACGCGTTACGTAGAAGTCCCTTGGCCAGAACATTCGAGAAACCCGCTACTTAGCAGTACCGCGACTTGCTACTAGATGGCGCCTCGTTTCGCAGTCCCGATATTCGCTACTAGATGGCGTAACATTATTTAGATGGCGTAACACTATATACTGATCCCTTACTCAGTAGTACTACTCATATACTCACTCCCTACGACCCAGTAATGGGCCTCTTCACGCTTCGCTTAAAGAACCCAAGGTTATATATTGGAGGAAACACGTGCGCAGGCAGGGCGTTCCAAGCCACCATCGCTCGGTTCTCGCGAAGACGGTTTTCACGGTATAAGAGTGACTATGATCTCTGCCCGGCACGCGTTGTTCGAGATCGGAAGGGAGAGGGTGGGATCAGGTTGAAGAGCTCTTCAGAAGACTCACCGTGGTAAATTCCAGGAGGAATGTTCTACCAACTGACCAAGACACCACTACGTGGTAGAACTTTCCTCCTGGAGAGGGATCAGTCGCAGCTGGTTCGAGGCCAGACCAAGATAGGCTCAGCGCCGGGTTTTTTTTTTTGCAATGTTCTTGGCTGTGGATTTTTTTTTGGAATATGTGTCCCATGAATGTAAATCCATGTGGCACTGACCGCGTGGTCCGACTGCTTCGTCCGACTGATCGCAAGCCGCGGACTATTTTTTCCGTTTCGTCCGATGTAAGAACCCGACTATACTAGTCGGACAACGGGGATTTTTTTTCCTGTTGGTTCGACTGATCGGACGACGAGGACTTGTTTTTCAACTCTGACCGCGTGGTCCGACAACTTAAAAAACACGACGTAGGATTACGTGTGCTAGTAGAAAGATAGATATTCATGAAAAAAGATGAGATAGTTTAAATGTCAATGCTTTTAATTTATTAGCACTAGATTAGTTTTTAAAAAGCGAGCCCTTCCACGCCAATCGCTCTAAAAAGTAACCGACATCAATATTTGAGTCAGTTATCATCAAATTAGATTTAGCCAACAGAAGAAAGAAAAGTCCGCATCTTCCTATCAGTCGAACGAACCGGAAAAAAATAGTCCGCGTCCTCCGATCAGTCGAACGAACCGGAAAAAATAGTCCGCGTCCTCCGATCAGTCGAACGAACCGGAAAAAATAGTCCGCGTCCTCCGATCAGTCGGACGAAACGGATAAAATAGTCCGCGTCCTCCGATCAGTTGGACGAAACGGAAAAAATAGTCCGCGTCTTCTGATCAGTCGGACGAAACGGAAAGCAGCAGCCGCCATCTTGAAAAACACGTTTATTAGTTACTAACGGACGCCCGCGGCTTCGCCCGCTTGACAAATTATATAGATATACAAAAACCTTCCTCGAGAATCACTCTATCCATTGGTGATAACCGCATCAAAATCCGTTGTGTAGTTTTATATAGTTGTATAGGGTTGAACGACATTGGTCAAATTTGATATTCGTCAAATCGGCATTTCGTCCAATATGACAATGGTCAAAGCTGTAGTTCGTCGAATCGTCTGTTTGTCCAATTATGAAATTTGCCAAATACACTATTGGTCAAGTTATTTTAGTACAACCAACCACAAAAATGAAAGTACCGTAGTTGTTTTAATTATTTATTCAATTCAACTGTTTTAAACACTGTAATTTAATTAACCAATATTATTTTTAATATAGTATGCGTAAATAGAACAGTTTCTTCGGAACAATTAGTATACACACCATGTTAAATTTTTCCCAAAAATATTTTAAAATGGTCATAATTTGGGTACCTATAACAGGCGCCTTCTCCTTTTGTAAGTTCTTACAAATTATGTAATTCAAAATGCATGTTTTCATCGACAGTACATAGACTTCACCAATAGCGTATTTGGCAAATTTCATAATTGGACTGACAGACGATTTGACGAACTACAGCTTTGACCATTGTCACATTGGACGAAATGTCGATTTGACGAATATCAGATTTGACCAATGTCGTTCAACCCGTTGCATATATATATATATATATATATATATATACATACAGAACTGGCGACTTGGTTGACTATGTTAGGATTAGTATATTTGCGTTTTTTTTCTAATAATTGTATATATTTTATTATTTCCATTCCTCAGCGTGATAATAAAGTCAATAAAACGCGCCATGGACTGCAAACAAACAAACGCAACAGAAGTGGACCTTATATGTGTGGTGACCACCTTGTCATCGCTGACCATAGCCGGTGGAGCAGCCGCTTTCTCCAAGTTCGAGGGTTGGAGTTACTTTGACAGTGTTTATTACTGTTTTATTACTCTGACTACTATTGGTAAGTTAGAAAAGAATGTTTTGCTTGTAAGAGAGAACAAGTTGTCGAGTTGGTCCCGATTGTTATAAGAAAATCTATGGCAGTCGTTGCGGTATGCCCTAAAACAAAATCTGACTGGTCTTACTACAGAACTTCCATATCGCCTATTGGTTGTGGGGGTCAGATAGCAGTTGCTTCACGGAATACTTCAGCCACTTGGCGGTTAAATTGGAGAGCCAATGTAAAGGTTTATTGTGTATATCTATCAGGTAATGTATAGTATATGATGGATGGAATATTATATTCCTTTCACTGATGTTGCAAAGCTTTAATTTAAATGCGCTAAAAAGTTTAACTTTAAAATTGTTACTATCAACTTATAACCCGGTTGTGGCTTGACGTCGACTTATGGGACATCCTGTATGTTTACTAGTGGACTCCCGCGGCTTCACCCGCTTGACAAACTATATACACAAAATCTTCCTCGAGAACCACTCTATCTATTGGTGTAGACCGCATCAAAACCCGTAGCTATCTCAACGTTGTAGGGACGGACATACTTTGTTTTATTATACTGTGTTATGATTATGATGTTATTGTGATGATGTTATTCCCCTAAAACCCTTAATCCTTTCCAGGTTTTGGAGACATGGTAGCATTGCAAAAAGACAATGCTTTGAATCACAAGCCTTCCTACGTGATGTTTGCACTGATATTCATACTATTTGGCTTAGCAATTGTGGCTGCGTGTCTCAATCTACTTGTACTCAGATTTGTTACTATGAACACTGAAGATGAGAAGAGAGATCAGGCACAAGCTGAACAGGTATGTGAATCTGTTATGTCCCCGAAGGGGTAGGCAGAGGTGCATTACACACCCACACTTTGCAAGTAAGGACTCATGGTCTAGTGGTAACCGAGTAAGGTTAAGCAACATCTAGCCAGGCTGGTCTTAAGATGGGTGACCAATTCTCTAGACCTTGAGACCCCTCCATGCCTCGGAGAGCACGTTAAGCCGTCGGAACAAAATTGAACGAAATACAGTGAAGTTTAGGGGACAGTGACGTCATGCGCTATAATTGTCATCCAATATTTTAATATCTTATTTTATTGAAAATCTTATTAATCTTGGCTTAATATGGGCTATATGACGTTGTAAGAGAATGTCCAAAAATAATTATTTATATTCTAGGCCCAACAAGTGGCAGTGCGACTGGAAGGTGACGTCATCACGGCCGACGGGGAAGTGTTAAGGGGGGTCTCACGTGGGACTCGCCTAGCTGCCGACCCACGACATATAAGCACTGGTATGTCAACTATATCACTTACCGTAAAACAGCAGCAGTTACACTGGAAAAGACGACCCAAAATGTTTTTTTTTTAATTTATTATTTCCTGTGGCAACAAAGTATTACTAATCTTAGCTATACTATACCTAAAATATAGCTTGATTTCTGCGACATACGTCAAACTGACATTCCTAGGGTTGTCCGTATATAAAAAATAGTCGAAAGTAAATATCGACGTTTCTTACTATTATCGATGTAATATTATGTATAATTTGGTTTAATTTAATTTCATTACAAACGTTATTAAATTAAACGAATGGTTTAATATACAATACATTTATTCTCTTGAAGGAGTAGACCCTATACCCATATCTGAATCAGTTTCTGAATCAGTTTCTGAATCGTTAGAACAATATTTTTAATTTATTCTAAACGCCTTTTCGCAAATATTATCAAATCAGACGTCCCGCTCACAATCTCTTCCATTACTTTTCTGTATTTGGTAAAATATCGATAGTCCGTGGTTACGATGATTCAACGCCCATCACTAATTTGTCATCCCCATAAAGTATGACATTTACACTTGACAGGTATGGTGGGTTGCTAGTCCGTCGTACTCAGGCCCCGATCATGGAGGTCGATGGTCCTGTCCGCATTAACGTCTGCAGCGCCTTCTGCGCACGCTTCGGAACTCAGCAGGGAGGGCCCGCTCCCTCACCTGCCGGCCGCCTCCTTTACGAGCATCACCTGCTCGCAGAACGAAACGGTCGCGTTCCAATGGCTCCCGCTAGAGACCATGGCTCGTATCATGGTCTCCAGCGAGAGGGTATCTACGCTCAGGCCCACGACGAGGTCCCGGCGCTGACTCACCCACGCTGAGCATTCCACCAACGTGTGGAATGTCGTATCTTCACCGGAAGCCTCGCAGTGTTGACAGGCGGGTGTGACCTCACGATGCATGCGAAAGAGATACTCACCGAAGTTTCCGTGCCCGGTGATGATCTGTCGCACGATAAGTGGGTCACCGTGCTGCCTCTGCAGCCACTCCTCCATGATCGATCTCACCGCCGCTATGGTGGTGGTTCCCTCACTTAGGTCGCTCAAGTCGCACCTTCCATGTCTCCATGAGATCCTGGCGGAGTTGGGACCGCTGGGCCTCGTTTTCTCGAAACGCAAGCTTGTGGTCCTGCTCCAGCGCCTCCTTGTGCGATTGAAACAATGACGCAAGGGCTCTCGCTTCCAGGGCCCATGTTGGGGTCGCGGCTAAGAGACATGCAGCCTCTAGGGAGATCGTGCGGTACCCTCTTATTATCCTGACGGCCAAGGTCCTCACCGATCTGTGCAATATAGCAGCGTTATTGGCCGTCAGTCTCGCCGCCCATACGGGAGCCCCGTACACGGCCATACTCCGCACGATCCCCAGGTATCTCTGTGGGTTGTAAGTTGGACCTTTAAGTTGGACATCAGTCGCGAGAGCGCGGTTGCTGCCCCCGTCTGTTTCGGGCTAACAGCTTTTTATCCAATCTTCATGTTGTTTTATTGTTTTAAATTATATAACTGTGATCATTTCAGGAGACACATCCCTGGTGCCTCTGTATGTGGATGAAGAATACGCTCCCAGTGTGTGCAGCTGTTCCTGCAACTGCTTTGGACCTAACAAGTGAGTGACCCGCGCTTAAAAGCCATTTGATGTTGATGAAAGACTTTTTGAATTATTTTATTTTCTAAAAGCTCTATTTACAAAATTTAAAACAAAAAAAACAATCAACCAACTTAGCAAATATGTTGGCATTCAAGGTTAATATTATTCTATAAAGTATGTCTGGCAGGCCTAGGCTCTTAGGGCCGAATCACACAATTATTCGTTCCGCTCCGCTTTGAAACCGGTATTGTGAATAGGATTCTCACTTAGGCCACATTGTAAATAACACATAAAATTGATATTTTATCAACCCCATCTATATCACTGATAAGTATTATTTTATAATTTCCAGATCATACCGAGACCCCCTATCACCAGTACCTAACATAAAACAAATCAAATCCAAAAACTTCAGAGACCTCGGTAACATACCAAGATATATAGAAAAATCATCTTCCAAGCACCATTCCCAATCATTACGCTTGAACTCAGCATCTGGATATCTATACATGAACGCTAAAACAAACGATTTTCAACTCGACCCCGATGATTTTAGAGAAATAGTTGCTAAAAGACGGGAACAACTCAAAAAGGGTATGATGATGTATGAAATGAGATGTAATAATAACGAACAATATTTACATCCATTTAGACACAGCCTTAGTACAAGACTAGAACTCAGCCCGCAAGGCTCATCGTTGTACTCAATGAATATAAGATCAGATAACCGAAGCAACGATCCACTTGTAGACGATTATGACTCAGAAAAATGTAGTTACGCAAAGAAGAAACTAATGAAAAACATAGCACGTAACACAAAACGAGTAGAAAATTATTTCTACGATGATGCTGTATTACATTTTGATGATGAGTATGCGTTTGACGGTTCAATACTGTTTGCTAAACGGAGAAAATCTATGGATTGGGACGACTATATGTGTGAGATGCCGAGAAGCACTGATTCTCCTGATG
Organism: Nudaria mundana; assembly: GCA_963556515.1. Classification (NCBI taxonomy): domain Eukaryota; kingdom Metazoa; phylum Arthropoda; class Insecta; order Lepidoptera; family Erebidae; genus Nudaria; species Nudaria mundana. The sequence continues at coordinate 10,309,579 of OY748313.1, forward strand.
GTAGTTATGGGTATTATATACCGGATGATGATGAACAAGACCAATACTATGTGAACGATACGCTAACCTTTCAAATGCCACCGCACAGAGCGAGTATATAGTGAATGTGTTGTGAATAATGTGCCAAAATAAAGACTTGTGCCAAAGTGTTAGTTAGATTATAGTCTAATATGGGTTTATTTCGTAATGTGTCAGTATAGTTTACATACAAACACATTTTGCTAGTAATTTAAACCAATAATCATTCTGATGACTGTTTCGGAGGCATGGTGCATCGGCTTTCGATTCCGGAGTCTTGGGTGAGCCACAAATGTTTGTTTTGAATTTTGGGTGTTCTCTATGTATATTATGTATGTATTTAGAAATATATAAGTATGTTTATCAGTTGTCTAGATCCCATAGCACAAGCTTATAGCTTAGTTAGGGTTAGATGACGTTGTGTGAGAATGTCCAAAATATTTATTTATTTATAATATTTATTCTGTAATCTCAACCTAAATTTCATAGTCAGAGAGCTAGTAAACATTTTTCGGGTAGATGTTTGAGACAATCTGACAATTTGTCAGATGCATATCCCATAATATCTTAATACAGATACGCAGGCTGGTGGGTAGCGGTCATTTTACAACCCGGTATATTATAAAACATACCGTTTATTTGCAAAAAATATCTTACAGGCATGTTATAATTTTAAGTATTAAAAATTTATATTCTAAAAAAGACATCATTCAGTGCCAATTTCTAAATAAAAGTCTCATATGATAAAACGCATAAAATCTATCAATTTTACGAACTATACTGACACATTTGAAACATGCCCTAAATAAATGGGCCAATTAATTAAATAAACGACTAAAAATATTAAAAAATCGACTAGAAATATAAAATTAGTGATTTTACAATTTTCGCTCTAGTTAATCGGTTTTAAAGTTATTTAGCTTTTACACATAGCTGTTAGTTGGTGCGTTTAATTACCCGACTGTGAAGGAAGGGTTTTGTTTTTTATTATTCTATATATTGACAGAGCTTGGCTTCCTTGTAGATATTATTATATAATATATTATTAGAAATAATTATAGTTTATAAGTAGTGACAATGTGTCTATATAAACTGGCTATGTCCGCGGTTTCGCTCGTGTTCATTTCAATTTAATGAATGTGCAATTTTCTCATTATTTCTACCAAAAGCGTGTTGACCTGACTAACAAACTCAAAAAATAATTATCAAAAAATGAGGAATATACATTTTCCAAAAAAATTTGGGAAAGACGCTAAAACACTATTCTCTAAAAAGACACAAAATATAAAGAAACGGCTACAAACACCATGATGTGTAACATTGTATGGATCAGGAATGCCCGATCTTTTTATTTGAATCCATATTTAGGATCGTAAATCATTGAATCGATCCTCGATCTAACAAAGATCTTCCAAAAATCTGCTTAAATGCACGATCCGTTGTGTGAATCCGAAAAAGCCGCCCAAATGCGAGTCGGAATCGCGCACAAATCACGTTTGTTGTTTTGGGACCCCCGTTTTATAGTATTTGTTGTTATAGAGGCAACAGAAATACATCATCTGTGTACATTTCAACAGTTTAACTATCACTGTTCATGAAATACAGTCCAAGACAGAAGGACAGACAGCAACGTCTCAGTAATTTTTTGATAATTGATTCATCAATAATGATTTTTTTCTATATTATTTGGGTAGCAAATAAACAAAATCCAATACACGAGTTGCCAAGAGCTAATTACATTATTAAGATCTCATTAATATAAGACAAAAAAAATATGACAAAAATTATTTCACGATCTTCCCTTAATTTAAGTAAATAAGTAAACTAGTATTTGTTTTTCTGTGATAATTTTTACTTACACTAGTTATAATATTAATAATTATTATTTATTATTATTAATTAGTTCATTATACTAGGTTTAATTAAACCTATATAATAAAAAAATGTTAAACCAATTTGGGAATATCGTTAGAGACGATAATTTTTGAATTTTATGTATTTAAATAAACCATATTAGGTTTGAGACACTAGTTATAAATTGTCCATGATCTTCCTTTAGTCTAAGCTACCATTCAGTATTTGATTTTCTGTGATATTTTTAGTTAATTTTAGTTATAACTTATAATTAATGGGTTTTATAAGACCTTTTTTTTTTAATTCCGCGGCGCAAGGCTGCGGCTGCTCTAACGTCCGTTGCCGGGCGTCTCTGGTTACTAGCATTTTATAAGACCTCAAAATTTGTTTATAAAAGTACAGTGGATCTAGTCTATGACAGACTTAAAAGTAAAATAATTTTGTTGACAATTTTAATTGTAAAAGGTCATTGTGTATCGTTTGAAATGTTACAAAAGGTCTTGTTTTCTTTATTGTGTCGATGCTTTTGTCCACAATGGGCATGCCAGCCTCATCATACCCTAAACAGTTTACAGCAAACAATCATTATTTACATATGTATTTAATATACAGGAATCATTAAGGGTGATTGTCACAATATGTCTGCTTTTTCTGACGAAGGAGAAGTCAGCAACAATGAATAATAAAATTTCAAAATTTCGAAATTTTACATGCATTATTTTAACGAATTTAAAAAAATAATTATTAAAAATCTGTCCCCGACTGGGTTTAAAAAGGCTCGTTGGATGATGATAATGTAAAGGTTATTTATGCCAAATTTAATTACCAAACTAAAATTAGTGCGATTAAAGTCATACAATTTTTTTAAATCGTTTTAAACGATGATAGTAAATTCTATGTAAAAAATTCCAAAACTAAATATCTATACTGCATTTATTTGCTTTGTAAATATTTGTATTAAATAAATATATTATACCAAAATTTAGATAAAATAAGTTGGAATGGATAGCTATGTATTATATTATAAGTGAAATGACTGTTTTCCATTCCCAAAATAAACTTATTCCAGGGTTAAAAATATTTTTTCTCTAAGATAATTTACTGCGATATTTTATATTATCGATTCTTGCTTCTAAAGCATATTACCAACTTTCTTTGCGCGAAATGTATCCACCAATATACCTAATGGAGTATAACACATACAAAAATTCGCATTTATTATACGACAATAAATGAGTTGAAAGATAAATGTTGAGTGAGAGCCATAATCTCCCAAATGCCAGATTTAAGTTTATTCTGTAATTTTCTTGATTTCTTTTACGCGTCTATGTTAATAGTAGGAAAAGAAGAAATTAAAAAAAATCCTTTCTTATAACAGCTGTCAATAATAGGTCAGTAAAATTAAGGTACACCTCGGAATTTTTCCAACCTGGCTGAAATCTTGCATAAACTTATATTTGGACATCCTAAAAGCTGTGTCAAAACCTACATATGGCAGGGTGTCCGCGTCTATTAAAATTTGAGGTCAAAAAGTCACATAAATCGTTTTTAGCATATATATCGTTTTCTATGAGTTTCTTGTTATTTGTATGTATTACAATATTCTAGGGAATTAAATTCCCTATAATTATTACTTTTAAAGTTGTTACGTTACGTTGAACCGTTTTCGAGATAGAGTGCGCAATTTCAAACAATCAGCCAGGTTGGAAAAATTACGAGGTGTTCCTTAATTTTACTGGCCTATAAGAAAAACATTGGTATTAAGTTTTTTCTATTTTACTAGATTTCCTGTTAATCTTATGTCTTTTCGCAAGGTTTACTAAAAAAAACACAATTCAGAATTCCATATTATGGACGCCTACCTTGCCAATTGAGGTTAATATTCTCGATGTCCTATGTGCAAAAGTAAATATTTTAATGATTACACAAATCCAAAGGATTACACTGGCTGTTGTCACATAGACCGAGAGCTGGTAGACATTTCAGGTAAGATATTTGAGGCAATCCGAAAGTTTGTCACATTGTTCGTCCGTAAAATCATAATAGAGGAACAGATCTGGCTGAAGGGCAGCGATATATTAAAACCGCTATTAATTTACAATAGTAGGTGTTGAGCAATCTGACAAATTTACCGATTTGCCTCAAACACCTTCCCTGAAATGTGTACCAGCTCTTGGTCTAACACGTTTTATTCCCGAGCGATTAATAGGGGTGTTGCAACCTAATCAATATTTGTCATATACCTTAGTCATAAGGTTATATAAAAAGTACCTACCTACATTATATACATGGAATGCGTTTATATAGTTGCAAGTATGTGAGTTCTAGATAAGCGATCTGAGCTAAATGTAATTTTAAAAATGAAAATAAATTGAATTTCAATAAAAAAATACATGTGATTTTTGATTTTTATTTTGTAGACAAAAGTGGTCTGATATGTACTAAAATTAAATTAAATAAAAACATATATGAAATAAGTATAATTAATAATGCAGCAGCTTCGTCCGCTTGGAATATAATTCTTGCTCCCATTAAAAAGTGTGCAATTTGTTATTCTGATGGATTGCTTGATCGATTTTCAATAGTATTTTCAAGACATTTGTACCAAACATTCGTCCAAACATTTGCTCTTATCTTCATTAATGATTAATAAATAGTAATCACATATATGTACTTATTGAAGCTAACTAAAGAAACCTTGAATTGATGCCAAGCGATGAAATGTTGATGAAAGGCAACTAACTATATCACAGCCAATTAAAGTCCTGGGCGTCTCGGACTATACCTGGGCTATACTGTTTATACGCGGGATAAAACCCAACCCCAACGACGCGGGATTGTCATTCCGACCAAACCCCCCCGAAGAGGCCACACAGGAGGCCAAAGTCCGCCGGGCGCCACTGGCAATACCTTCTGGTGCGTACCAGAGACGCCCGGCAATGGTGTACGAGTGGCAGGAATAAAAAAAATACAAAATATAAGTCCACTTTATTTATTAACCTCAGAACCTTGCGCCCAAGTTGCTAGCGGCGTGGTAAGTATCGCATCTTCCGACGTAAATAAAATCACGCCATCTATATTGTAAGGGGTGAAACATGTAGTTTGACGTTGTTGCGGCGGCGGGCGGAACAAAGTCAAATATTTTTAAAATGATATATAAGTAGGTAAATATCACTTGACGCAATTATTAACCAAAAATGACTGCCTTAATTTATATATTTTTGCTACTTACTTACATAAATGAGGTTTTTTTTATTTATTAGGCCGGTGACTCGGTATTTGTGAAGGCATTTAGATTCCTATATGCTAATAAAAACCACTTCGGCCATAAACAGTCCACGAAAAACATACATTTGTTGGCACTCTATTTGCAGTGCGAATTATAAATTTTATATTTAATGTGTTTGAGGCATTAGATACAAAGATAAGCAATAATAATAATAATAATTTATTGTTCATTAACCTGTTTACATTATAAGAGTATTGACCGTGGTCACCTTTTAGGCAAAGAATGCCTGTGACAGGTGATCACGCTCTTCCACAGCTATGCAGATTATATTTTTTGGTTTACAAACAATGAGGATTCTATGCTCAAGAATGTGCAGTGAATGCATGTGTGTGTGTGTTTGTGTGTGTGTGTGTGTGTGTGTCTAGTGTGTATTATGGTGATTGTATGGTGTATGCATGGAGTGTATTTGTGTACGTTTTTTAAGCTGGGTGTTCTAATAGGGCCTCCACATCCTGATAACTCAGTGTTGCTAGGCGATTTGCAATTTGTTTTTTATTTTCTCGTATTGTTTTACAATATATGTGAAGTTCGTTATTGATTTTATTATATAGGTAGCCTGACCGGGCACCATACTGTCTGCTCGCAAATGCAGTTCTAGTGTATGTTCGAGGTAGTGTGCTTTTTCTTCTTCTTATAACAGAATCAGGACAGTATGGCGTGTCTTTGTGTTTTTTTAATATAGTAAGAAGAACATACAGTTTTCTCACTGACAACACTTCACTGACGCGGTACAATTCCGTTGTTGGAAATCTCCTTTTTTTTGAAGTGCATAACCTTCAATAAAGCCCTTTGAGCACGTTCAAGTTCCATTATTTTGGTTTTACATGCCCCTCCCCAGATGGGAATGCAGTAGGTTATTACTGATTGCGCTAGTGCCTTATACAACTCCGTAAGAAGATCTCTAGAGCCGTTTTTAGCGTCCGTAGATTTCCTAGGAACCACGTGTCTCAAAGTTTTAAAGATCCAGATGAATTTCCTTACTCTGGCTGTACCCAGATCTATGTGTGAATACCAGGACAGACGTTGATCAACGATCACTCCCAGGTACTTAGCTTCTGCCAGTTTATGGATGGTGGGACAATCACACGATGCGGTACCTTGTTGGTTGCACGAATGAACGGCCAGTTTGAAGTCTGCATTCGGCTGAGTAATATTTTGAATACTGTAACATATGTAGTTTTTGCAGTATTAAGTGTTAGTAAATTGTCCTTTAGCCATTTAGCAACTAAGCGCATGCCTTTCTCTGCATTTAGTTTTACAGTAGACCAGTTATGCCCACTAAATATCAATGCAGTGTCATCAGCATAGGAAAGAATTTTGGCGTTGTTGATTTTCATATTGTAGAGGTCGTTAATATAAATTAGAAACAGTGTGGGCCCAACACGCTTCCTTGCGGCACTCCGTAGGATACCATCACATCACCACTGGTGTAGCCATTTATTCTGACACTCTGTGTCCTTCCCAACAGGTAACTTTTAAATAATGAGAGGGCAGTGTTTCTGAGACCAATGTTTTCCAGTTTTCGCAAAAGTGTGGAGACAGAAATAGTGTCGAAGGCTTTTTTCAGGTCCAGAAATACTGATAAGCATTTCTGTTCACTGTCCACCAGTTCTGTCACTGTCTGGGTAAGTGACATGACTGCGTCTTCAGTTGATTTGCCCTGTCTAAAACCGTATTGCGAGTGGGATAGCAGTTGGTATCGGTTCAGGTAACCCATAAGCCTTGAATTTAGGAGTTTCTCCAGTATTTTTGATATTGCAGGAAGTACTGCAATCGGTCTGTAGTTACCAACTTCATCTCTGGCTCCGCACTTGAAAACTGGGGTTATAATAGATTTTTTTAATAGGTCGGGGAAAATACCTTGTTGAAAGCAAAGGTTCATGAGATGGGAAACAAAGCAAAGAATGATGTTTAAATTGTTTAGGTAGGAACCATGTTACCTATTGCAATAGTTAAATGTACTAAAAGATGCTTTGTTTCCCTTTTTCATCTGCTGGGTATATGGTTTAAAATGCTTTAAAGTTTAGAGCTCTTCAGCTTTTTTGAAGCTAAAATGATCGTCACGATAGCGTTTCGTTACCGTCACTAATATTTAATGCAAGTTTCAAACTCGTAGGAGCTTCCGTCGTCAAAATACAAGTGGGCGTAACGTTCAGAATTATGAACCTTGTGCCCATCTTATATTTCGAGAATAAGAGATTCAAACTTGGATGTAGCATTAGTGATGACATACATCGTAACGAAATGTGACAACCTAAAAAGAAATAGAAATGCAGTGATTTATGAGTAATATAAAGAAAACTGCTGGGCGCAAGGTGTAAAATCGTCCCGTTTCAACATCCAATATCTACAAACCCAAGGCGTCACAAATTTGGAATAAGGTTGAGATATGCGTCACATTTTCGTCACTGGAAGATGCGATACTTACCACGCTGCTAGCAACTTGGGCGCAAGGTTCTGAGGTTAATCTTTATTTGAACCACCAAACCTCAATTACAACACGTGATTGGAAGGTGTAGTGTGTAGCACTCCTCCTAATTAGTCTTTGGTGCAAAGGTGGTCCATTGCCATTCAATGCGTGCGGCAATGCTGCTAGCATCATTAATTTAAAGCTTGCAGCATTGATTGCTGCAGTCACGAACGACTCAGACTTTTCATATAGATCACCAAGGGTTTTAGAGTACATCCTCGTCTTTGCCTTTAGATTTGCCAACATGATTGAGATCTCTAAGTCAAGGTACTTTGCAATTTCAATCAGCTCTGTGTTGGAGTTTTTTAGCAAGGCAGGGAAGATTTTATGAGTCATAAGCTTAGGTAAACTTATTCCTTTGAACAACTTAGATTTGAGTTTCCCGACAATTCCATTCCTAAGTATAATAGCAGCAGTTGCCGGCGCAAATGCCTGCGACAATCTATCAAGAGTAATAGCACGGCGCTTCAGGGGGGAGATTGAAGTTTTGGTATTGATACCGTACTGACAACACATCTTAATGATTATGTTTGTCAAAGCCGGATCACAATTTAAAAGTATTTTAGCAAGTTTTTTTTTTTTTTTTTTAATTAATTTAAATATTGGATAGAAACAGGCGTTACTTGGCGAAAATCCATGACAAAACAATGGTAAGTAAAAATTTTTTAAGAAAAAACTTTTTACTTACCATTGTTTAATTAATTTATTTATTTATGTACACAAGAAGGAAGAGCGAGATAAGAACAGTAGGATAGAGTTTTAGTACAAAGGCACCACTTATTTCTAAGAAATCTCTTCCAGTGGGCCAGAAACATTATTTCCATAGGTCAGAAATAGGGTCAACAGGAAGTAAAGATCTGTTTTGGGTTCACAATTTTCATAAACTGAAATGGTAATAGACCCAATAGTTATGGTGAAGGACTTATCTTCTCTCATTTTAGCTGCGCATTGGCTTTAGTCATGAACTCCAGACTAATCGTCTTGGGGTCAAATATCGGATATGCAATAATAACGTAACGTGGCCTTCCTCATAGCCAAAATGTTTTCCCACTCGTCATCAGTCAGAGTAAGGGTGTATGTCTCTAACTGTTTGGGTTGCAAGTCAAATCCCAAATTAGAAACTAGCTCGTCCAAACACTCTTTGCTGAGATTCAATACCTCTGCCACACGAAATACCATTTTTTAAGTACCTACGTATAGACTGGTTTACAAGATATGATTATGGGTGCAAAGGGGCTCTACCAACATCTATAGGGCCCCAGCGACCTCACCTGCTAGTGGCGCACCTGCTGATAAACGGACGAGGCTCGTTAATTTACGGTACCTATGGAGTGGCTTCGGCCCCTACGTGGGTACCAGGTGGTACAACAGTGTTGGCCCGGGGGGGTACCACCGTGCAGCTGTGCTAAAGCCCCCCAAGTAACCCAGCCCAGGCAGGGTTGCGTTAGGGGTTCAGCAGCTGCACCGCCGGGCCCGGGGCGATGTATGGTGCAGCAGGCATGGGACCAGTGGGGGCGAAACGGAGTCTAGTGTGGGTGGTGTGGGTCGATTCGCCGGCCAGGGAGACCCTTAGCAACGGCGTTGCCGCGGCCGCCCGCAACAGTCATGGGGCCCGCCTGGGGCCAACCACCCCAGGAGGCTGCCCCACATGTTGCGCATAATCCTGATGTGGGATCGCCGCTCCGGGTGGTAACCGGTGTGGGGTAGCGGCGGCCTTGCATCAGGGGGGTTTGGGAGCCCTTCCGTCCGGCGAGTCGGCTCCGACCTAACCACACGGTTCTAGACAAAGCTAGCCCCTGCGCTTTGTCACTTACTGCTGCACCAAATGTCGCCCTGTCTTCACGCTTCTTCTTCAAAATCTACAATGGCAGTGCAACAAAAAAGAAATAAACGTTACACAGCGGCCCTAGGAAACCCCACAACTTCACATTTCGAGGTGGAGTTCACTAACGTCCGTGGACTCCATGCGAACCTCGATACCGTCCACCACCACCTTGAGACGGCACGGCCCGCTGTGATGTTCCTCACGGAGACACAAATACGCCGCCCTGACGACACGTCTTACCTGTGTTACCCCGGCTATGTCATCGAGGAACAATTTCGAGACAAAGCCGGGGTGTGCGTGTTCGTTAGGGCGGATGTTTGCTGCCGCCGGTTGCGCTGCCTAGAGAACCCCTCCAATTCCGTCCTTTGGCTGCACGTAGACCATGGCTCTATGAGCCAGATCTACGTGTGCGTCTACCGATCCCACACAGGGGATTCTGAGACAACAAAGCTCTTCCAGTACCTCAGCGAGACGGCTGATGAAGCGCAGGTGCGGTTCCCGAACGCTGACCTAGTGTTTCTGGGGGACTTCAATGGCCATCACATTGAATGGCTGGGGTCCCTCAAGACTGATCATGCGGGTAGAGCCGCCCATGCGTTCGCTCTCTCCCACGGTCTGACCCAGATGGTATGCGGGATCACCCGGATACCAGACAGGTCAGATCACGCGCCCGCTCTGCTGGATCTACTGCTGACGAGTCGCCCAGCCCAGTACAGTGTTTCGGTAGGAGCCCCACTGGGTAGTTCCGACCACTGTGTTGTTCACGCTGGCATGAAGGTGTCACCTCCTGCACGTCCTGTGCAAACGTCACGACGACTATGGCACTACTCGTCAGCGGATTGGGACGGTCTACGCGATTATTTTGCGTCCGTCCCCTGGAGCCAGCGCTGCTTTGTAGGATAGGCTCCTTCGGATAGTGCTTCTGCTATTGCTGGCGAGATCAGTTTAGGGATGGATTATTACATCCCTTTCACTGATGTCGCCAGTATCCGCAGAGCCCGTCCCTGGTTCGGGCGAGATTGTGCCAAAGCTGTTCGACAAAAACAGTCGGCATATCGCGCCTGGATCAGGGCCCGGGCTGTGCGCGACCCAAACGTGGGCCACCTCAAAGCAGCGTACAACCGGGCCACAAAGTCGAGTAAGAGGGCCTTTAAGAGAGCGGATGCCCAGCGCGTCGCGCGGCTTGGTCAGAAGCTCACTTCCCATCCCACGGGCAGCCGTGGATTCTGGCAACTGGCCAAAGCCGTGCAATCTAACTTTTGTCAGCCCTCGCTGCCACCGCTGCGTTACCCAGATGGAACACTGGCTCACAAAGCCCAAGAGAAAGCGGATATGCTCGCAGACCTCTTTGCGGCTAATTCCCGGGTCGACGACCGTGGCCTGCAGCCCCCCGCCATCGCCAACTGTGGCCACACAATGCCTGATATTGTTATCAGGCAATGTGATGTACGGGCAGTGCTGCGGTCACTCGACACGCGGAAAGCCAGTGGCCCTGACGGCATTCCGGCGGTGGTGCTACGAAAATGTGCAGCTGAGTTGTCTCCAGTATTAACGCGTCTGTACCGCCTGTCATACTCTTCAGGGCTCGTGCCGGAGGTCTGGAAGGAGGCGAACGTACAACCGATCCCCAAGAAAGGGGATCGGTCCGATCCAGGCAACTATCGACCCATAGCTGTCACCTCAGTCATTTGCAAGGTGCTTGAGCTCCTTATAAATAAGCAGCTCATGCAATTCCTAGAGGATCACTCGCTAATCAATGATCGACAATACGGCTTCAGGCCAAAGCGATCAACGGGTGATCTTCTGGCATTCGTAACGCATGTCTGGGGTGGGGCTATGGAAAGGCACGGCGAGTCCTTGGCTATTAGCCTGGACATCGCCAAAGCCTTCGATAGGGTCTGGCATGCTTCGCTCCTTTCCAAGCTTCCGGCATATGGTCTACCTCCTCAACTGTGCAGCTGGATTGCCAGCTTTTTAAACGAGCGCCGAGTGCGGGTCCTCTGCGATGGCCAGGCTTCTCGCTTCTTGCAAGTGAATGCCGGGGTACCGCAGGGGTCCGTACTATCACCAACTCTCTTTCTTCTGCATATCAATGATATGCTATCCCTCGGGAACATTCATTGCTATGCAGATGCACACTGCACGGGAGTTACTCGGTTCGTCCGACGGCGGGGCGATCTGAGATTGAGGAGGAGAGACGACGACTCGTGGCTGATCTCGACCGTAACCTCGACAGTATCTCTCAATGGGGTACCGAGAACCTGGTCGAGTTCAATGCCCGCAAAACACAGGCGTGTGCATTTACTGCGAAGAAATCCCCTTTCCTTCCCCTACCCTCTCTTCAGAATGCATTATTACCAATGAAGGACAACCTTGATATCCTTGGCATAGACGTTCGTCGAGAGCTCAATAATAAAAACTACATCGAAAGATGTATAGGGCTAGCTTCGCGGAAACTAGGAATACTGAATAAGGTAAAGAGATTCTTTACACCGGACCAGAGGTGTCTGCTGTACAAGACGCAGATTAGACCCTGCGTCGAATACTGCTCTCACCTCTGGGACGGCTCCGCGAAGTATCTGCTGGACGCTCTCGACGCTATGCAGCGACGGGCTATCCGTATTATTGGTTGTCCGGAGGTAACGGGAAGCCTTGAGCCGCTAGCTCAGCGCCGAACAATAGCTTCCTTGGCCGCATTCTACCGTATTTACCACGGCGAGTGTTCTGAAGAGCTCTTCAATCTGATCCCACCCTCTTCCTTCCGATCCCGAACGACTCGTGCCGGGCAGAGATGCCACCCCCACACAGTGGATAGCATGTTCGCGAGAACCGAACGTTTTAAACGTTCGTTTCTCTGCCGAACGATAGTGGCCTGGAACGCCCTGCCTGTGCACGTGTTTCCTCCCACATATAATCCTGGGTTCTTTAAGCGGAGCGTGAAGAGGCACATCAGTAGGTCGTCAAGTTGAGGGCCACTCTCAATAGTAATGTGTGCTGTGAGAGTGGCCCACAATCGCTAGACGTCGTCACGACTTACCACCAGGCGGGCGGCGTCAATTTGGCGAACCAAATATAAAAAAAAAAAAAAAAAAAAGAATGAAGTCCAATCACGCACGTATCAAATTCAAAATCCCCAAACTATAAGTTCTTATCCATGAAACTAATGACACTTTATTAAGTACAATGACAATATAAAACATCATTGACTTAATAATACTTATAGGTACTTTGACCTTTCGCCTGCGACTTCATTAAAGGTTTTAATACCATGATGAAGAACCTTCTTACCTCATGGTATTAAAACAATGGGTACAATGCATCAATGGTACCTACCTACAATAAACATTACCTACCTACTAAATACGTCACAGGTCTAAAGCTGGGCATTGACGATGCACCCATTTCGGTTCCGTCTAATGGTGCGGCTAAACCACAGATTAGAAAACTATTAGAATGAACGAGAATTCGTTGCCGCGAATATTTCCGCTACTCGTGATACTAGTTAACAAGACAGTAGGTATAAAACATGTGTGTGTAAAGGTTGAGATCTGAGCGCTGTGATCTCAACGGTTCTTTGTACAGATCCATTATTGTACATATAATACATGATATAATTCTATTTTAGCCATTAGTTTTGTTGGTATCATGTAGTAGGAGGCAAGCCTTTTGTCGTTAGGTACCGGACACAACTCGTATACAAGGAAGATAGATAATTATCCTTCTGTAATCCGAACAATCAGCGAAGACCGATACTACATATGTATTATCTCAGAAAAAGCATATTTTATTTACGAGGAACTAATCTTGCGCCGACCAAGTCGCGGGCGTCCACTAGCAGGTATTACTTTTAAAAACCTAGTACAAATTTTAGTACAGAGACATCTGGCGGCAAATGATAATACTCAATCTACTTCATTCAACTGCGTGTTGTGAATCATTCATTAAAGTGCTGATAGATGTCAGTTTTAACCAATGTTTTCAATTTTCAAATCAGAGAATTTGGTTAAGGGCCCAGATCGTGAAAATCACCGAAAAGAGTGTTACGATTTTTCATATTTAACCTATTTACATATGATTAATAACAACGATAATTTGTATATATTAAAATGAAAGACCAAAAATGATGTTAATGCTAATTTTAACTCTTAAAACCCTGTAGTTGTTATATAATAAACGTCAACAAACGCACAAAATTGAGAAAAAATTCGAATACCTGCCTTCGTATTTTTCAGATTTAACCCAATAAATCAACACAAATTGATAAAAAGAAACACTTTTTGAACACTGAAAAAGCCAATAAATATAACCATGTACTTTTTTTTGTACCTTTACAAACAAAGACTTCCCCTTTTAAAGCCCTAAAATCTAGATATGTTTTACGTAAATTCTCCATAGAAAAATGTATGCAAATTCAAACGCGTCCCGATAGAACGATCGTCGCAACTAATCGCCAGTGCGCCATAGAATTTCAAAGTGACTCCACGCGTGTCGGATGCTACAGCAAAATTACGTGTTGTGAATTTGTGTTTTTTGTGAAAAACTGTAAGTACAATATTTTTATAACTAATTTACTTTCAGTAAGTAGAAAGTACCGATATAATGAAAGTCTGAAAGAAAACCATGATGGAACTAGATATAAATCGTAAGAAATACAAAATTATTTACTTTGTTGCGTAGGTCATTTTATGAACCTTGTAAAGTAGGTATCAATTTAGGCTTGAAATAATCAAAGCCCTGCCCACCTTATTTTCTCGAGATATGAACTGGCGGGGTATATAGTTCTCTGCACGACATACATAGATTTTTCAACATGATAAAGGCAATAGGTATCATAAACGTAATTGGTAATCGAGGGTCTCTTTTCGCAGGATAATTTGCTGAGTGCCATGCCAGCGAAAAGAAAATTTAGTACGCATTATAAAAACGTGAAAGCCAAAAGATCTCGGAATAAAATGTAAGTTCCTCCCTACTTATTTATTTACCTGCCTACTTGACTACGTCTTGTCCTAAATACCTAGAAAAAATTTACTAGATTTGTGTTAGTGTCAAGTAAAAATGCTAGTTTTATTACTTTTATTTGTGTGTATGCTTATCATGTCTTAGTAGTAATAATAATATAATCTATTTGCATTTTGAACAGGGTAGGTACATTACAAAGCAAATAGGTACAATGATTTAGATCGCCTGATTCAGACATATACCTACAACAGCATGTAAATATTGATTTGACATGTAATTAGATAGGTACACAATTAGGTATGTCAGTCTAAGAAGAAAAATTACAATGTCCAGTAGGTAATAATTACGTAATTTCAATATCTATATAAGTAATAAAGTCAATTTCTATAGGAACAATTTTCATAATAATAAATTTTATTACATAATATAGTTTTCATATATTTATGTATTTCAAAGCAATGAGTTTGCTTACACTATTATTAGTTACAGTATTATTAGTTTTCATGTTCATTATGTCTAAATATGTGGAAGTGGAAGTAGGTATATTTCCTATCAGAAATTGCACGGGCGCGCGCGCACCGTGCCTGGCGTAGGGTTGTACAAAAATTACAAAATAAATAAAAAGTGGATATTGATGAATAATATTTCCAGTACTGAAAATGAAGAAAACCTTCAGGCCGAGACTCCGAGCAACACTGCTACGCGCTGTATAGAGGTAAGTTGTTATACGTAATTCTTGTAGACTTGTTACATAAATAAACAAACTAGCTAGTGATGGGCGAAGACAAAATCTCAGTACCTACAGTTTTTTTTTGCAATATTTATTATTTTCATTGTGAGACAAACACATACTTCTCAATTACTTTCTCAAAAGAAAATTCACGTTCAAATCTCGTATTTTACCAAAATCAAGAATTTTTTTTGTAAAATATTATCTTTTACGCGACTGGTGTACGTATGTATGTATGTATTAAGTAATATATCTTTGTGGCACGATAAGTTCAAAATTATTGAACCGATTTTAATGTTTTTAGTATCATTAGAATTGTCTTCTAAGCCCGAGTGACATAGAATAAGTGACGCCATAAAAAACCAATACGTATAGCGTAAAGGAAATTTATAATTTCTGTTCATCACGAACATAATATTGTATGAATTCTTTTGCACTTTTATATTTGTCTTCGTCAGTTATGAATATAAATAAATAAACAATAAAAATGTTAAAACCCGACAGATTAAAAAATGAAAATGTGTAATAAAAATAAATAACAACACCATTGTAATATAGCGTATTTAGCAGTCGGGGCCTATTTCTAAAGAAATATTTAGCTAGTCAGGAATATCTTCGAGCCTGTGAGGATTTCAATGGGTCTCAACTGTTGAATTCGATTTATTACAATAGTGTTCTTATTTATTTTTATGTAACATAATTCAAGACCGTAGACTTGTTTTCTTTTTACCTTTTGA
Organism: Nudaria mundana; assembly: GCA_963556515.1. Lineage (NCBI taxonomy): Eukaryota > Metazoa > Arthropoda > Insecta > Lepidoptera > Erebidae > Nudaria > Nudaria mundana. The sequence goes on from OY748313.1 coordinate 10,325,461, forward strand.
GTTTTTATGCATATAGTCGGATTTATTAAATTTATGACGTGATAACGTCTTATAAATCGATGAACACCGGCAACACGCACAAAAAAGTGTCACATTATGTCACGCTAGGGTCAAGCGAGAGCGCAGTACAAGCGATGGAGAATAATATTATGACGTTATCCGATAAAATTATCGTCCTAAACCGACTTTACAAGCAACCAGTTTTTTATTATGTTTATTTATTCACTTTCATAATTGACGAAGACTGATAAAAACGTTTAAGATTTTGATCTAGTGTTCTGTGTTTCAAAGATGTATTCTAAGGGAGTTCTTAGCTATGTTTGAAGAAATTTGGCCCATACCTTTTGAATTATTTTTTATAATAAAAATCAAGCCATTATCTTTCTTTACAGGAACTAGTTATTGACAACCGTCAAGAGGGAAAGGTGGATGAAGTGGAAGTTGGGCGTAGAGTAGTGGATATTTTTTTTTTTTTAAAGCTCTTCAGGCCATAGGGGACCACGGTCCAATGGATTGTAAGTTAAGTTACCTCAGTATAATAGGTGAAGTAAAAGTTGGTCTGGACTCAAAACTCATCATAAAATGTAGTATGTGTAATATGAAATTTACTGTGTGTTTGGTTGAAAAGAAAGAAGATAGCATGGAAGTGAATCATCAAATTGTGTCTGGTATCATATCATCTGGTGGGAGCTACTCTCAGTTAAAAACATTAAGTGCCGCAGTAGCCCTACCAATCATGTCACCTTCATTGTACAATGAAATGAATAATACGGTTTGCGATTGGTGGGAAAAGACAGCAGCACATTCCATGGCAGAAGCTGTCAAGGAAGAAGCGGAGTACGCAGTGTCTATAGGTAGTGTTGATAAAAATGGTACACCATTAATATCTGTTGCTGTTGACGGTTGTTGGAGCAAGAGATCTTATGGTAAGAATTTTTCCGCCTTATCCGGCGCAGCTGCGATAATTGGCATTAAAACTAATAAAGTATTGTTTTTTTGAAGTTTAAAAATAAATACTGCGTAGTCTGTGCACGAGCCGCAAAGAACAACAGTCAGCCCCCGGAACACCATTGTTTCAAGAATTATTCAGGATCATCTACCGGGATGGAATCGACCATAATAGTTGAGGGGTTTAAACGTTCCTTTGTTGATCACGGTGTAATTTATAATAAATTTGTAGCAGACGGCGATTCCAGTACTTATAAAAAAATATTAGATTCGCGTCCGTACGATAATTTAATAGTAGAGAAAATTGAATGCAAAAATCATCTTTTACGAAACTACTGCAATAGCTTGGAGAAATTGTCGAAAGACACTAAGTATCCTTGCGAGTTGCGGAAATTCCTAAAAAAAAGGTATTTGCGTTTAAGAACGGGTGTAAAATGCGCGATTAAATATTGGGGGGATCAAAATCAGTCACTCGAAGAAAAAATAAAAAATCTTAGTGAAGATATTCTAAATGGTCCACAACACGTATTTCGTAATCACCAACATTGCAAGGAGTATTTTTGTAGACCTGACACTCGTCGAATAGAACCTGTTGGGTTACTTCCAGCAATTGTTGGATGCGGATTAATGGACGCGGTAGAAATTTTAAGTAAAAGACTGTCATATCATTCTAGAAGTTTAATTCATAATTGCACAAGTAATATAGTTGAAAGTTTTAACGGAGTAATTGCCAAATTAGTTGGGGGTAAGCGTGTAAATTATTCTTCCCGTGGTTCTTATGCGGGCCGATGCGCAGCTGCTGTTGTGTCTTTTAATACGGGATCGATTCATAGTAAAACTCATGAAGTCATATTTAAATCTAGTCCTAATCCTTTGATCGCGAAAGTGGAAAATAGTAATCGTAGAAACCGTTTAATTGCTAAACCTAAATTAAGATTGAAAAAAAGCCACAGCGCTGTATCGAAAGACGCTCACTATGGACCAAACTGCGAAAAACCTGATCTGAGTCCAGAATTATATGAGAAAGCCAAGTCATCTTTTTTAGTTGATTTAAAGTTGTCTTGTGCTGAAAGAGAGGAGCTTGAAAGGTTGACCCATTTGCAAAGAAGTAGTGCTGAGTGGATGAGTACAAGGAGAAAATTACTAACCTCATCATCGTTCGGGGAAGTTTGTAAAAAACGAGAGAGCACAAGTTGTGCTGCTCTTGTTTGTAAAATCGTTTATGGTAGTAATATCTCCAGTTTGCCTGCTGTACGGTACGGTATCGAAAACGAAGAAACTGCAATTAGACAGTTAGAAATTCAAGAGAATATTAGTATACAAGGTTGCGGTTTGTTCGTCGACGATCAATATGAATTTCTTGGTACTACACCAGATGGCATTTATGCAAACGGTTTAATTGAAATTAAGTGCCCACATTCTTTAGCTGGCATGACTCTTGATGAAGCAATGGCCAAACATACCTTTTGGGTTAAGGACAAGGCTTCCAAGGGTTATGTCATAAATAAAAATCATTATTGGTATTTCCAAATTCAGGGATAGCTATATATAACTAAAAGAAACGTTTGCATGCTTGGCATCTGGTTTGGTGCTACTGTACCTATGAAAGTTTATATTATAGAAAAGGACGACAAATTTTGGAAGGAGAAAATGGAGATGAAATTAGTTAGATTTTATTACGATTGCCTCCTTCCAGAATTAGTTGATCCTCGGCAGTCACGAAGCATGCCTATTCGTGACCCGCCCAATGTCATAGAGGCTATGAAAGAGAGGAAAGAAAGAGCTTTACGTGTTTTGAAAGAGAAGAACGTCTAATGATTTTGAAAGAGACTGAGGTAACTTAACTACCCAGCCGGTCGATTCACGTAAACACGCCAGTTCAAAAGTCGTTTTAACTTAGAAACTTAGAAATCGCCTTTTGGTTTTCTGTTTTTAACGCACTTACTTATCTAGTCTTGGATTGTCATAAATCTTCCAATAGCTCAATTTCTATACAATTCCTATACGATTTTGAAGAGTTACCTGGTGTAAACCCAAGGTCCGATCCTAATGAAATTAAAATGTGACCACACGGGATCACCAGCTTTCAAATAAAAAAAAAAATCATCAAAATCGGTTCAAAAAATACAGCGAATTGAGAATCTTCTTCTTTTTTGAAGTCGGTTAAAAAGTGTGCGAAGTGACATTTTTAAGTCACTACGCTACGGTTTTTATTACGTGAATCGGGCAGCTGGTAACATTTTCATTCTGATAGGTTTTGCAATAGCAATTGATTTTATCATCAAATTAGTAGAAATCAGAATTTGATCAGTAATCATTAAAATGAAAAAAACATTAGAAACTCTTAAACTCATATTTTGTTATTGTTTACTTTCGTTTAATTAAGTATATGAATAATTTATAAATTTCATGTTTGTTTATAACTAATTTTTGTACAACCCTAGCACGCTTTTTAGGTGGCGACTCATATTTTGTTTACTTTTAATTATATGAACCATTTTTATACTTGTGTTTCATTTATTGACAATTTTTTGTACAACCCTAGAAGATTTTTTAGATTGCGAGGTGATCGTAAGCAAAAAGTATTTGAGTTTACGCAATAGGCACATTTCCTTGCGTAGATATAAACACTAGCGAGGAAAGGCGTGATGTTATTTCGACCGTACTTCCTACTGAATTTGCAATTATTTTATTGAATGAAAATTTTACGAAATAAGAATAAACTTTGGTAGTAAAATTACAAATAAATACATAGGTACTCGTAGTTGGAATTTTAGGTAAGTAGAATACAAAAAGGTCAGTCCGGACCTGCTCTTGATTGTTTATTATAAATAGAAAATCATAAAAATTGTGTCTCAAACTACTCTTATTTATTTATCTAGTAATTAGGATCATTTTATAACGAAAACTACTCTTGGAATATTTTACAAATAGGCAGTCGTTTATTTCCAATAATTCAACATTTTTGTTATGCTGTAAATATTCAACTTCAATAACAATAACTCAACGTGGAACGTTTGTCGCAAAACATTTTCAAAATCGCGCTCTCTGGGTCATTCACCCGCCCGTCGGATGATTCGGGCAACAATAGCGCTGCTGTCGCTCAAAATCGACTTTATCCGTGCGCGGTCTGGGCCCTTAATATACATAATGATTTTTTCAAGTGGGCTTGGATGGCTAAATCCGGAACTATAAGGAATAGCGAAAAATGCTCAAAGGAGTCACGAGCCCGATTTTGATGAAACTAAAAACCTTATCATTAGATTTTTTTAAAACCTGTAATCCTAGCTGGGAATCGAACCCATTGATTTAGAAAAAAAAACACCCTTTATTATTACACCATACGATAGTGTAGAAGTAATGACATACGGCAAATTTAAGGAATACTTTGAATTTTCGTCATATTCATATTTTATGTCAATTTTGTTCGTAATCACAGAACTGACTCTTGTCTTCTAAATGATGCTCGTGGGCAGGTAAAATTTGAAAGTAGAACATAATGTTGTATCTCGCGTATGGAATTAGTAATGTTAATACACTATAAGAAACAAGCTGGCAATTACGTCTGTCTCGTATCACACTGGGCGGTGGTAGCGCGCGCGCCTCTGCCCATTGCAAAGTCGCAGTTGAAGTAAATTGGAGGAAAAGTTGGCAGTTGGGATTTAATTTTAATTCGAATACGTTTGTAATATGTATATTATGTTAAATGGATTATATGGATAAGTAGTACCAGGGGTAATGCAACATCTCCTGTGGTACTACCAGACGGAGTAGTAGTACGACGGGCAAAAAATAATCCCCATGGTACTACCAGTAGTACCATTGGTAGTACCACGGGTAAGTAGGGGTGATAAGAGACTAATAGACAGACAATAAATATGAATTTTATTAAAATTCTAAGTTTTCCTTAAATTTGCCGTATATCAATACTTCCCAGAATTTGATCCTTAACAGCAACACTCAGTGGGGTAGGCTGAGACCACGGATTTCCACTTGCTACGATCCTGGCATACTTCTTTCGCTTCCTCAACTTTCATTAATGTATTCATGCATGCCCGCCGGTTATGGGTGCTTTTAACCTGGCCTTTATTCAAGACATCTGCGATTTGGTCGCCATAAGTCCGCCTAGGTCGACCCTTACTAGCTTATTCATCCACACTCGCTCCATAGGTATATCTGTTTTGTCAGTCTCCTATCATCCATCCTCTCTACTCTACAATACAATAAAGTAACGTGTAAGTAAACTTGTTACTTACACGTTACTTACAAGTTACTTCTACAATACAAGAAAAGATTAATTAAAAACAGAACAATTTCTTAAATAAAACAAAAACATTTGATACAAATTCATTTTGAACGGCGGATTTAATAAATGCTTAAGTGGGAGCTCGCTGTGTTATTTCTCTTTGAGACTGGACGAAGAAAATGGCAAGAAAAATGGGTATAACCCCCCCCCACCACCCAACCAAGGAGGTAGCTGTTCTGAATAAAGAAAAGTTAAAATTTTCTTAAACACCCCTCGGCTAGGGGTGGTTGTCTATCTTCGTTTAAGTATTGGCAAAAATTTCCCCTTCTTATTGCTGTCTCGTTCCCTCAAAGTTGTCATTGGATATATTTTTAAGAGAATTTTGAAGGTAATTGGTAATTTTAGATGTTTTTGTAATAAAGAGTTGTTAAAAGTTGGAATTGTTGAATATTATTTAAAGCGTTATATTCTACGTATGAAATATCTGTAGACTGTCTTTATGAACTTAAGACTAACGGGTCTTTTACGCGATTATTGAGATATATACATACCTCTTTATTACCCGACGTTTCGACCCTGTTACAAGAGCCGTGGTCACGGGTGGACTGGCTTCATCGTCGTCTTCGTGAAGTGCGGGTTTGTTCAACTACCCTCACTTCGTCGTCACTAACTATTGTGTTCGGAGAGCCACTACGGCACACCACACTGATAGTATCAGCACGCGGGCTGTAGACTGTATGTTCGTCTGTCTGTGTGTGACTGTGAATGACCTACATAATCATCACGCTTATTCCTCAAAGGAGTAGCCAGAGGTGCATTACTTACCCACACCAGGCCAGTAACAGTGTTGGTCCCACATAATAAGGGGCAAGCCTATTGCTGTTACCGGGCTCTAAATAAAAACCATAACCAATATGTTTTTAAACCTAAATTCCAATAGATTTTTCCTCGGGTAAGCTAAAACATATTTAAAGTCTTATTTTTTTTACGTTTGTAGAAAGCCTCTACAAAATGTACTCTTACGTTGATAGGTGGGTGAAGAGAGCTGTTCAAAATGAGTAGGTATATACGTCCGGGCGCCATATTGACTTTAGGTTCTTAAGGCTTCGATATATTTTCACTGTACATCGACATTGCCGCTTTAGTCTCCTTTTATTTTATTTTATTCATTTATTATCAGGCTACTTGAGAAAAGTTACAGATTAAGATCTGTAACTTTTCTTATTATTATTAACTTATTCTACGGCCCATAGATACATACCTTAACTCTAAAAATACATATAATTATATCTTATAATAGAACACTAAACTGTCTATTGAATGGAATCAGGCGTTAACAAAAATTGTACTAATTTCGCTAAATAGAAGACATTGTCGACGTTTATAATGTCTTCTATTTAGCGAAATTAGTGCAATTATATAAAAATTCAACATCTTACCCCATTGTTTTACTAAACTGTCTGTTGTTTACACGGGTGTCGTGTTACACTTCGCGTAGGGTAACGTGCCGCGAAATCGTCTATACACGACACCTTTCGGCCAAAACTCTTCCTTAAGGAACACGTCGAGATGATGAGTCGGCACCCTAATCACGAACGACTTAAAGTTCGTGTTGTGGCGCGAATCCAACCTCTCGCAACCTTTTATGCAACTAAATGCAATAACCATTGAAATGTTGGCTAAAAATGTAAACTACTAACCTTTTAGATTCAGCTGGGTAAACCAGATAACCCTGCCAAATAAACATTACGAAACTGGGATCTTTCCAATGCAATTAAGGGCTATCTATACTTCTCGAAATATTTGTTGGATAGTGCAAGTATCACTTTAACACGATTTTCGTCTAACTTATAATATCATAGATGTTATACGGATACGCGTCAACAGGTGGCTTCACTTATATTATATGTATGGTTAGCAAAAATAAAAATAAAATAAATAAATATATTAGGACAATTATTACACGCAACGCCAAAGCTGTCTTATAGCAGTTGAACACAAATACTTGTTATATTTAATATGTACTAATGGTCGCCCGCGGCCTCGTCTGCTAAACAAATTTTATACAAAGACCTTTCTCGTTGAACGATTTATCGAATGAATTATTTGCCGACCAACTTTTGTTCGATTGATCGTAAAAGCGAAAAGTTTTTTACCGAAGTATTTATGGTCGACGAACGATTGGCCGAATGATCTTTTTACCAAACATCTTATGCTCGATTAGTTTTAAATGCGAAAAACTGATTTCTCGAAGTATCTATGGTTGACGCATGTTTACTTATGTTTAATTTAAAAATACACACACACACACATACACATATACATATCACGCCTATATCCCCGAAAGGGTAGGTAGAGATGCATTATACACCCACAATTTGCCAGTATTTGTAGTCGCACGTAATAGGGGGCAAACCTATTGCCGTCACTGGGCACATTTATAATGGGTTATGTCCAAAATGGTTGAATTTATTTAATAAAAGTAGCAGCTATATTGTAATTTTGGAAAACGAATTTGAAACCCGTTGCCTTGCAATGAAATGTTAGTGAAAGGCAACAAAATCTTACGTGCCAGCCGCTAAGGCACAGCCAATTAAAGTCCTGGGCGTCTCGGACTAATTTAAAAATGAACAGTCAAAATGCGTTCCCGGTAATGTGTTCCCACGGGAACCGGGAACGAGTAAACTAAATCACGCGGGCGGAGCTGCGGCGATCAGCTAGTAAACAATAAAACACAATAGACGTATTGGGACCCATAAAATTAGTCTTGTTTTTTCAGCATAATTCGAAAATTCGTCCTATTGGACGAATTTAATTTAATTTAATTTAATTGTGTATTTATTAATGGTAGGTATTCCTACTATTAATAAATACACACATATTGATAGAAAAAAATAAAGATTGCATTTTTATTGTTCATTTTTAAATAAAACATAAGTAAAAATTCGTCAACCATAGATACTTCGGGAAATCAGTTTTTTGCATATAAAACTAATCGTTCATCGGCCATAAATACTTCGGCAATAAACTTTTCGCTTTTACGATCAATCGAACAAAAGTTGGTCGGCAAATAATTCATTCGACAAATCGTTCATCGACCATGTGTATTTCGCATAATCGTTGCGGACCCTCTCGAGAACCACTATCCATTATTGAAAACAGCATCAAAATTCCGTATTGTAGTTTTAAAGATCTAAGCATACATAGGAAACGGAAGCGATTTTATTTTATACTATGTCATCATGTCTGTATCCCAAAGGGGGTAGACAGAGGTGCATTATAATACAGCTACACCCACATTTGCAACTTACCAGTACGTAGTTTTGTTCGTCTCACGTATTAGTAAGCCTATTGCCGTTACGTACGTGGCACTATAGAAAAACCATAACACTACACAGAGTGTTCAAACCAAAATGTTACTAGCCAGGACAGATGTTACATACCACTACAGAAACTGCAGTCCGAGCAATCATGCTTGTAGTTTTATTCGTCCCACGTAGTAGGTCACAGCTAGTCAAATCATAACATAGTATAAAACACCCAACGACGCGGGATTTTCATTCCGACCAAACCCCCGAAGAGGCCACACGTCCAAAGTCCGCAAAGCGCCACTGGAAATATCTTCTAGTGTCACCAGAGACGCCCGCAGCAATGGACATAGGAGTGGCCGCGGGCTCGCGGAGTTAAAAAAAAAATTTAAAACAAAGTCGCTTCCGTCCTTATGTAATCTTAGATCTTTAATACTGCGCAACGGAATTTTATGTGGTTCTCACCAATGGATAAAGTAGTTCTCGAGAAAGGTTTTTGTGGATATCCGTCCGCTAGTCTGAAATAAAATAATTCGAAAAATCTTTTCTTTTGTTGCAGACCTTACAAAGTGTAAAAACTTAAGTTAACACGATTTAAGTTGTTCAAAAGTAAGAAGTTGGTCGCTGTAGCGGCGTGGCGGCGCTCGAGTTCACTTTCACATTCTTGCATAATCTCATCACATTTAACACTTTATAGGTCATTGCACACTTTACAAGTGTCGTATACACACTTAATAAAGTGTATTTTACACTAAACGGGTATATTATACTATTCCTACTACTGTTTAAAGGTTTTTATCGACTAACTATTTATTAGCATTCTCTTTTACCTTGGGTTATCCTTAGGCCTTAGGGTTATACTTACGAGCCCGTACCTGGGACGCCAGGCAATAAACGAATAAAAATATCACAAAAACTGTCATCGACATGACTCAAACCCACGGCCTTTGCCTAACAGGGGAATGCTCTGACCACTGAGCTACGATGACCCATACCAACAACATACAATCTTTGCTTCATATCTTAAAAGTGCGATCTAGAAGTTATGCAACACGCAAGCACTAGGAACAGACTGGAATATCAATGGTATTCTAAAACCCAGTCCTCATTTTGCAACAAAACGTGTTACATATTGCAAACACATGTCTCCGAAGGGTTAGGCAGAGGTTCATTACACGCGCACGTTTTGCCAGTGATTCAATGTTGGTCCCACGTTATAGGCGGCAAGCGGATTACGGCACTATAGACTCTCACAATCACTCTGTAATTCAAACCAATATTTCAACAGCCAATACAGATGGACATATCACATACCTACCACAAAGGAGACAGTGAAAGAAAGAAAGAAGAAAGAAAATACGTTTAATCTCTACTCAGAAATGGACACAGATACTGAGAATACAGGGTACCTACACAAAAACAAAACATAAAAATGCAAAAAGAAAACCAAATTTATAAAAGTGCTTTTGTGAAGATAGGTACCCATGAACCGCGCTAGTGCAACCACCTATTTATTTATTTATTTATTTATGTACACACAAGAAGATAACAAAGCGAGAAGAATAATAGTAAGGATAGAAGTGTAGTACAATGGCAGCACTTATTTCAAAAGAAATCTCTTCCAGTGGGCCAGGGGAAGGAAATGCTTGGTAGAAAAAGCTAGAAGTGTGCGTAGGTTGAACTGTATAATACAGTAAATACTTACTCATACTACGAATGCACCTACATATACATACATATACCTACAAATAATAGATTATATATACAATACATACAAACATTCCATATAAAATAAATACATAAAATATACACACATACCAATATTTAAGACATAGAGGAAAGGTAGTGTTCTTTCGCTTTCCTCTTAAAGGTGAAGATAGTGTTGCAGCGTTGTATGTTTGTGCCTAGTGCCAGATCTATGCAAAAATTAGGCCCACGGATGCTGTTGGACAGCGCTGTTTTTCAGAGAGTGTCCACCACACTTACCCTGAATTTCAATTTCAATTTCAATTTATTCAATATACAACAGTAGGTAGGTACAGAATCACCATATTTCACCATTAGGAATGCCTTGCCTAGTTCCAGTACAGTTAGGCGGATCCGGACACACATTATGTACAGACAGTTTTAATAATCAATAACGTAAGGTACTTATTCTTTGTACTCCGAGCTAACATTAGGTATAGGTAGGACCGCTGGGCGTCAGTGGAAATTCCTTCTGCGTGCAAACCAGAGACGGCAACGGCAACGGACGAGAGCGGCGGCGACCTTGAGCCCTGGAATACAAAAAAACTAAATGTCTTTAAATTCAAGTCGAAATAATGTCTCAATAAAACTGCCCACCATTTTGTCTAAACGAAAATTTTCTTATTTTAATAAAATTCTGTAGGCGAGCTGTTTTCTTGTACAAATTTTAATATCTTCTGGGAGATAGGCTATTTATATTTTTCCCACCCCATTTCTTTTGGCGATTATTATTCTGTATTCCAATGGGCTGGGGGTGGTGGGGTCCCGCCCCTCGGACTCTTTCCTTTTTGCTTCTTAAGTCCATCTTGAGACGGAATTGAGAAAATATGGAGTCGATTTATTTTAATATTTTTTATATGTTGTTCTATTTATTCCAATTATTTTCTTAACCTACATTTTTTACAATATTTATATAAAAAGTTACATATAATATTATAAAAAAATCCATGTCAGACCAGTAGCGGAGCAGGGCCCAAACTACTAGCGGTAGAGGTCACAGACTGAGAAACCTCCTAACGATGCGTGCCGTGTCGGGGATGACAGCCTTCTGTATCTGACCCTAGATCCAACAGTCTAGCGAGAGTCTCTTGAAATGTTGATCGAGACTCTTCACTCTTCTTAGTCCGTTTGCCGAAACGATTATCGGGACAATGATCGTCGAGTCTACGTCCCACATGGCGGTTATCTCGAAGGTCAGATCGAGGTACTTAGAAAGTTTGTCCTTCTTTGCCTTAACGAGATTCTCGTCATGCGGGACGGCGACATCGACGAGCACCGCCCGGCGCTGAACCAGATCATCCAACACGATATCAGGCCTATTGGCAACAATAGTCCTGTCCGTGATGTTGTTCTTATTGTTAGTATGAATGATATGTATAAATATAGGGACTAAGTGACATTTTTCTAGTGCTAAGATGTTTGCAGTTGATAAAGAGTAAGAGCTGGCAGGCATTACTTACAGGTTTGAAATTATAGCGGTCGTAAAAGACCACTACCCTCCAGCCTGATCTGTGTTGATGTGTTAGGATATTACGGGACAGCAATCTGAGAATCTGAGGGAATATTCATAGAAATATTACCAGATCCATTGGCAATATTCAGCCTGTTTTGCCACAAGGACAATTCTGTGGGTACATACTAGAATCTATTATTTAGCATCAAATTGTCACTTTGATTATTGGCCCTTAACTATTTATTTCTCTATCATCGACTCTTAATTGTTTTGCAAGATAAGTTTTAATTTACAATTTGAGTAATTACAAAAATAATAAGCATATAAGTACGACAATAAAACTTATATACTTCTATTCTGCTGTCATACTTGTGTTTCTCTGCGTTTAGACGCAATTATCTAAGTCTATGAGCCATTGTAAGATCAAGTAAGAACTGCTGTAATTATTACTAATTGAGCGGAGCTCTCAACGGGTGACTCAAATTACGATATATGTTAAATTGTTTCTCGGCGAATACTCGGCCGATTTCGAATTTTCTTGCACTCATCAAAAGCTTACAGAATTACCCAGGTTCTTACGAAGCTAGAATTTTGAATTTCGATCAAATAAAAATAGTTTAAGTGATGGTAAAAATTCCCATAGCGTAATGACAAAAAATACTTTGACAGAGTTATATCGCTTTGAATCAAAACTCGCTTCGCTCAAATATATGCTGCAGCGTAACGGTACGTTTCGCGACTGCGGCGACCTAGTATAGTAACATAATATTTAAAAAAAAACACAATAAAAAATCCTTAAAAAGTCCAAGGTGCCCTCTCTATCCCATTTTTTACTCCCTGGTTCTGTCACTTACCCCTTTTACTGGAAAAACCGTGGCACCTACCCGGAAGGGGTTCGATATTTAAATATAAGAAGAACACCCCCTTTTTTCGCCCCTTCCCCCGGATTTATGGATTCGGTCCGGAGTAGGCTCCTAATTACTTATCTTTGAGAATACAAATCAATCGAAAGTGAAAAAGGCGTTTGCTACGAAAACATTTAAAAGCAAGCCTTATTATATTTATTTTGTTCTCGAGGAAACTCCTTATATTGAGGTGAATAGATTTTGTTCAAACATTTGAACGAATATTGTAAATTATAATAACGTAGCACTTATTCAAATGTTTAGCAAACATTCGCTTGAAATTGATTACGAGTCTTGAGTCTAGATTGAAGGTGTACTGGAAGAAGACACTTTTAACGGATTAAACTGCTTTTTTTAAACCTAACGTTTCGAAGTCTATAATAATATGTACAGGGTGAGACCTTGTAAAGGCTTCAAAATGTCAGGTAGAAAATACACCTCAAAAATTGATACAGCAACCGACTTCAAATTACCGAAATGGGGCCAAATAATTGTCGGAATGGGACCAAATTGAAAAGGGACCACTTGTAAAGTAGTAAGTAACTTTCATTTAAAAAAAATCAAAATAGGTTCACTCAGTCCAAAGGTAAGAGGTAACAAACATAAAAAAACATATAGTCGAAATGAGGCCCTTCTCCTTTTTTGGAAGTTGGTTGAAAAAGAATTCAATCCTCTAAAAAGTTTTTAATTTCATAATGATCAGTAGCGTATACCTTGAAACACTACATTCATGGCGTAGGGGAAGCGTGCCCAAAACAGGTACCCGACCTAAAGCGGGTAAGTCCCTGTGTATGAATGTCGAGCGTTAGTGCGAATGTGTGAGTGCAAAACGTTAGACTGACAGCCAGCCAATAATAGTCAGTCTACTAGCTTCTGTCACACTTTTGCAGCACACGCACTTTTAAGGTTATCGGCTATAAGGAGGACCGCTTTCCAGTCCAACTGTAATGCGGCTAAACTTCGATATTTTCCGTGGAACGACTGCCATCTGACCTACACAACCTATGGGCGAAATCGAAGTTCTGTACTTACATAGATCGGATTTTATTTAGGGCTCCATATACCCGTAACGACTGCCATAGATGTTCGTATGACAACCGGAACCGACGGCTTAACGTACTTTTTTAACCATGTGCTCTTTTTTCCGAGGCACTTTTAAGGTAAGAAGAAATTTATATTCAAGATAATAATTATTTTGTGAAGGATTTAGTTAAAAAAACATTAATCATTTTGAAAAAACCCACGGCATAAAAAAATATTTGGGAAAGGATAATAATAATTTAGAACGATATACGTTGGGGGCTGCCATTAAATTAACTGTTAGGCAGTTTTATAGAAACGAAAATAGATTTAGGTACTGTATAGGCAGTATATAATTACAATATTTCATTAATTTTGACATTAATTAATTAGGACTTATAAATTTGACATTCTGTAATTACTTCAAACGAAATAAGACATAAATAGATTATATAAATTAATTTAATCTGGGACACCATGGCCTTTCTTGTAGCAGAAGCGCAGGTCCTCGGCACGCTATTCTAAACGACATAATTCGTAGCTCTCTTCACGAGCTCTTTCTTCGGGCTCTTTCCACCGCAGGTCTTCCGGCCGTACGTGAACCAATTGGTTTAGCACGAAGCGATGGAAAGAGACCGGACGGTATGTCGTTGCTACCGTGGAAGATGGGAAGGCCTTTGGTGTGGGACGCTACATGCGTTGACACCTTAGCACCTTCACACCTTCCAAGCACATCCGGATGTGCCGGCGCTGCTGCTGCATCGGCTGAAGGCCTTAAACGGCGTAAATATGCTAACCTAGCAGGTGATTACATATTTGAACCGTTTGGGGTTGAGACACTGGGGTCATGGGGTCCGAGTGCTCGCCGCCTTTATAGAGACATTGCTAAACGCCTAATCGATGCTTCTCAGGACCAGAAGGCTGGCTATTTTCTGGCCCAAAGAATAAGTATCGCCATCCAACGTGGCAACACAGCCAGCATTCTGGGAACCTTCCCAGTCGGCAATGACGCGGAGGATTTTTTAAACGATATTTTGTAATGTAAATATTTTTAGTCTATAATTATGTTTATTTTGTTTACACATTTAATAATTATTATGTATTACATAGCTATTTTATTTGAATTGATAATATCTCATGTTTATGTTTAATGCATATATTTTTTAAAGTTGTAACCATATATTTTACTTGCAGTATTGTATTGGGATAAACCTGTAATGATGCTGTAAATGTTTTGAAAAAAAAAAAAAAAAAGTTTAATTTAACCCGTATGTCGGGTTGTCTTAGCGTTTTCAAATGTTTTGAAGTTGTTTTTTTTATTTTAACCTTTTTAGAGAGCATAAATAGTATGTATTTAAACAATCATGGTCGATTACATTACTAGGAGTTATCGGAATATTCCATATAACTAAAATATTATAACTCTCTTATATGTTGCTGTAACTATATTAGTATTGGGCATTCTGTTTTTAAATGCATGCTCTCAACATTTGCACGCCTTACAGGTAAAACATGACAGATCAATTTATTTTAAGACCTTTCATCTTGTATACTTAAGTATGTGTTTAAACTCATGTTTAAGCAAATAAAGTTATCTTAAACGTTCTCCAGTATTTCCGCGATCATGGATCATGGCGCTTGCAACAGCGCCAAAATATCAGAAGCATCTAACCAAAGCATAGATAGCAGCAACTATCTATAACAAACCGTGTCCTGGGTTGCAATTTCGATATCTTTTTTTTTTTTTTTTTTATCTTTATTTAGGGAGCTTAGCCACAATTATGACTATGTCGCTCAATTTCGATATCTTCGGTTTTGGTCTTGATAGGTAGGTCAGTTGATCAGATCATTCCCCTACACGGGAATCAAGGCTCGCTGGTTCAAATGCAACAACACTACTGACCCACTTCTAACATAAACACTTCTAACTTAGCTGGATATAACGTTAAAATCTTAGCGGGATCCTTATACTGACTTATACACAATTTTGAAAGTCTCTATATATTAAAATGAATCCCTATTTCCCTTGGTCACGACATCACGCGTGAACGGCTTGACTGATTTGACTAATTTGGGTCTTAAAATATTCGTGGAGGTTCAGGGAAGGTTCATAAGCAAAATTTCAGGCGATACGAAGTTCGCCGGGACAGCTTGTCACTTATATAAATTTCTAAGCAAAAGGGTTTGCTAACCTTTCTCAAATTATTTTACAATATGAATCGTATACACAATAATTTTGGGCTGGACTCGAATCAGCGACTGTTAGAACGACTTTCCAGGAATAATGCTGCCGTAAGTCGAACATTTATAATACGATCGCAAGTTTCAAACTCTTGGGCTAGTGGTGTATTGGTCAGTTGTAGGTTTATTTTTATTGCACTCACGTTGCCTTGTCACCTACACATCTCCTCTCTGGCCTGCTGGAAGAGATTTCTTTAGGAATAGTAGTGCCTTTATACTAACTGCTCACTGTTCTCTTTGTACTCTTCTTACTGTTTTATTTTTCTCTGTGTTGTACATAAGTCGGCCGGTTCAAGTCCGGCCTAAACTATCGTTTTTGCGAGTCATACTTACGTATTGTGAAATATGACATTCATGTTTCTTGCTTTAAGAAGCTAAAATGATTGTCTCTTGATTCATCTCAAGAACGAGAAAGATTCTTGCCAAGAAAACTTGTACGGACCATAGTTTGATATTTATTTTATTATATAAAAATACAATGAAGAGTTGAATAAAATAGCATCTTTTGTAGAATAACACGACGGAGGGGCGTTGTGGGGGGTAAAGTGGGGAGGGGGGAGGGTGGCGGCCATCGCGAACCACTTTTCTTTCTCTCGCCAAAGCCATTTTGAAAGGAATTAAAGTTTTGTGTGGATATGGCTATCGAATATCATTGATCAGTGGATTATGAATGTGGTGGTTGTGTGTGCCCTGAATCCAAAAATCATTTTTTTGTACACACACAGTAAATAAAAACAGTAAATGGATACAAACTAAACATGTATACAATGGCGCCACTTATCTCTAAAGAGATCTCTTCCAGTGGGCCTAAGAGAGGAGATCATGATGCAAACAGGTTCTGATGTGTGTGCAGGTTAATAAACTTACATAAACGATAATTACATAAATACATAAAAATATACATAAAAAGTTATATAAACATACATAGACGTACAATAAGGTAAAGAAGCGAAATAGTGTTTCTTAACTCTCTTCTTGAAGCCAGACACAGTTCTGCAGCTCCTTATATCGGTTGGAAGAGCGTTCCACAGTCTGACGGCATGAACGGTGAAAGAATAGGAGAAGAAGTCGGATTTGTGGGAAGGACAACTGAGGATCATACTCGTATTAATAATAGATAAACAAATTAAATATTTGGAGTTAGCTCACAAGATTGTCGACATGTGGGATGTGGATTCGGCGATTACTGTTCCGATAGTCGTATCTGCTTATGGTTTAGTAGCCAAGAGCCTCGACCACCACCTACAGAGGCTTGCGTTAGGCAGCTGGGTCAAGGGCTTGATGCAGAAGGCGGTCTTGTTAGATACGGCCCGTATTGTGCGGAGTTTCCTATCTCTGGAGCCCTAACCGCCGGTGGCTTGGTCCCTGTACTCGATACCGGTGGGTCACTATTATTTATATTTTTAAATATATTTGTTTTTTATAAATTTATTTAAAGATATAGTATATATGTATAAAGTTTAATAAAGGAAATAATAATAGATTAATACTACTAAATGTTAGATAGATAGATAGATTATACTTTATTTTACGCCAATACAAAAATACAAATGAAACAGAAATTATTTAAGTAGTATACTCGTAGTAGTATTATTTAAGTACAAATGGCGGCCTTACCACCAAGAGTGATCTCTTACAGGCAACCTTTGGATGGGTATAAGTAGATAGAAGTGAAGTGATAATAAATATTGCTTGACATAAAATTGCTACATTCATATATTATGTGCTCTTTATGTGCCTAAACTGAATAAACGAAATTAATTCTTTGATTCTTTGATTTATAGGTAATGTTATGTCCGAAGAGGCACCACGACAAAGATTTTATGTAATTGACACAGTCTTATCCACACTATTCCATCACTGTCTAGCTCTAGAGAAATGGAGGGCGATGCGATGTTTTTTCATTCGTTTTATATTAAAATCGGGAGAGCCAAGGAAATTGTCAGTCAGATAGGAAATTGCCAGGAGTCAGTGCAGACCTCGCTCGTGACTAGGCGCCTTTATTGTTAACTTGACGACTTATTGTTTAAGAACTATTTTAAGACGCTGCCTTTTAAAAGATATTAAAAAGTTGCGTAGTCTCACATTTAACACATACATACGGTTCGCTGGAACGCGGGCGGTTACATCGAAATAATAAAGACGGAGCTAGCGGAATCTTAATCTAACCCTACCTAACCTAATTTTTTAGCACTTTCAAAGGCATGTTTCTTTAATGCTTAGTAACTCAAAAACCTTAAGAGCCACATACACCAAAAACTATACAGCAAACCACAGGCTTATGTTATATCTTTATGTCAAATTTCAAGTTGATAGGTTAAGAGATACGCCCGCTATCATGTCGCATACATTCTTGATTGAGCCCATCGTTGTGAAGAAGATGCAAGCCCATCTTAATTATGACCGCATCTTTCGTCTGAGGCTAGTAGAGTATTGGTCAGTTAGTAAAACGTTCCTAAGCCTAAAGCTATAGTTTTTCCGAATAATTTTATAAAAATAATTGAAAACGTAACTTATACGCTATTAATAAAAGACCAGATATATATATATATATATACAAATGTATAATGAATAACTATGTCGTTCATTGGACATTTTTAAGAAAAGGGTAAAGGAGCATTTCCTCTCCCAACTTTTCACACACACAAAAATTTTCCATAATTATTCTTTTGAGTTTTATATGTTTCATATTATCTCCTTCTTATTTAGTAAGTATATTTACATCTGTATGTAGCATGTAGGTATTTAGCCTTAGTCTTATATTATTAAGTTCTTATGTGTATGTATTTAATGTCTGTTATATGTATTACATTTATTAGTTTAATTTTCTTCTTGTATTATATGTATTGTTGTATGTGTAGGTGTTTACACTTTCCTCTTCTCTCTTTACTATTATTTATCTCCTCTTTACCTCTAAGGTTTGCTGGAAGGCTTATCCCGTCAGATTCACTGCTAATCACCATATAGGGGAGTGGTCGACCCACAATTATATTAGCACTGAG
This sequence comes from Nudaria mundana, assembly GCA_963556515.1. Lineage (NCBI taxonomy): Eukaryota > Metazoa > Arthropoda > Insecta > Lepidoptera > Erebidae > Nudaria > Nudaria mundana. The sequence continues at coordinate 10,344,330 of OY748313.1, forward strand.
GGATAAGCCTGTGTGAATGAAACGAGGAAGATACTCAATTAACATTAATTTATTTATCGATTCTTAAAGTATTTATATAATTAATTAACGTGAGTCAGCAGACTCACGCTAGATTAAGCGGGGATATGTTATAAAACATAATCCGTAAGAATCACGTATGTGTAATATGTTTCCGTGAAGGTAAGAATCACGTACCTACCTAAAAATAGTGCAACTATCCCTATCCTCTGGCTTTGCCTTGGTTATTAATAATTTCCTACAACTATATTGTAATCTTAATACAATACACAGGAAAATTACTGTATGAGCTTTCTTGGCTCGTACAGGTAGGTACTAGGTATTCCCAAAACGGCATTAGACTCGCTACCTATTAAAGGTATTAAGTATGTGAAACATCACCTGTGTATTCCTTCAGGGAATCAAGTTAGCTAGCTAGTTAGCAGACGCCCAAAGCTGCTTATTCTGACCGTGTTTCTTCTTTTGTTGCCTTTCATTAACATTTCATCGCAAGGCAACGAGATTATTTTTTTTTCAAAAATTAAAATATAGCTGCTACTTTTTATTAAATTCATTCGGTCATTTTGAACATAACCCATTATAAATGTGCCCGGTGACGGCAATATGCGTACCCCCTATTACGTGGGACTAAAATACAGGCAAGTTGTGGGTGTGTAAAGCGCCTCTGCCTACCCCTTCGGGGTCTTCAATACACGTAATTTTTCATCGTCCAATGATATTTTTCTTCATTCCTGAAATAAACAATTATTTAAAAAAAAAAAACCCAACAAGCTATTCCCACGGGAACATATAACCGGAATAAGAAGTAGCCTATGTCACTCGGGATAATATAACTGGATATTAGTGAAAGAGTTTATCAAAATCGGTTCAGTAGTTACAGCTGCAAAACCACAATGCAAACAAATAAATAATCCCTAGTTTTCTCTTTATAATATTAGAATAGATAAAGACTACTTCGTGCGAGCACAGCAGCGCCACCTGCCAGGTCCAATTGTATTTTAAAGTCATTCAAATATACATAACCCATCCAAATATACATACAAAAATTCATTCAAACTGTAGTAGTGGTATTGAAAGAAATAAATATTACAATTATTAGGTTACAATTGTGGTAATGTAAAATAATCGTCTAATAATAACATAATGGGATTCAAACTCATAACCTCTAAGATCAGTAGTTTTAAGTAATGCCACTAACCACTAAACACAGGTTGTCATTATGAATGGGGAATTAAGATACATGGCATGCATGAATAAATAAATATTTAAAATATTAGGAAATAAATTATAAAATAGATCACAAAAACTGATGTCATCGGCGGGACTCGAACAGTACCGTCAGTTCGGTAGAACTGCGGTAGGTGGATCCAACGCTAACCTTAATAGCGCGATGTAGAAATTATGAATATGATATGAAGCAAAAATTCGATGTCGTCGGTAGTGGTCATCGTAGCTCAGTTGGTCAGAGCAGTCCCCCTGTTAGGGAAGGCCGTGGGTTCGAGTCCCGCCGATGACATCAGTTTTTGTGATCTATTTATAATTTCTTTCTTAATATTTTAAGAATAGTTTAAGCAAACTCATTGCTTTGAAATACAAAAAAATAAATATTTGTAGATCACACAAATATTAATATTTGATTCAAGCCGAAAATCAAACTCGAGACTCCGGTGTCGAAAGCCGATGCACTACCGATCACAACAACGCAGTATGTACGCAATAACAACAGGACAATTAAACAACGCAGGCGGATACACGAGCATAGTCTAGCATCAAATAAATTATACAATATACCAAAAGAGGCGACGCGACGGCTCTTAACAACGAGGTCCGAGGTTCCTATCTTTTTGTAAGACTTTACTTTCTTCAAATAATTGTATAGATAAGGCGGGACAAAGAAACGAACCCCCCTTTTACCCCACCCGGGCGAGGGAGACATTTTTAAAGTTACCCCTCTTTGATCAAGCAACATTTTGAAGGAGCCGTTTTAATTATTTTAAAGAAAAATTGTTTCAGCTTTTGTATTTCGTAGCGCTACGGCGTAGTGTTATTGTAGGTGATGCTACGGCGTAGGCAGGCTGTTACTGGTGGTAATATATTTTTTACCGTTTCTCATGTAAAATGACAAGCTTATAATATTATACATGATTATATACAAAAATATTTACACTACAAAATGTCGTTTAAAAAATCCTCCGCGTCATTGCCGACTGGGAAGGTTCCCAGAATGCTGGCTGTGTTGCCACGTCGGATGGCGATACTTAGTCTTTGGGCCAGAAAATATCCAGCCTTCTGGTCCCGAGAAGCATCGATTCAGCGTTTAGCAATGTCTCTATAGAGTTTATAATATTATGTTATAGCAAAAACTTATGGTTCATGATTTATTGGTAGTATGTACTGAGTTAGTGGCAATAGGGACGCCTCCGTACAAGGGACCAATAAAGTACTTCTTTCTCTAATTCAGGAAATACTGGTTTGATTTGAAATATTCTATTTTTGTTAAGAAGTGCATTTATCGAGGAAGGCTAAGGGTTATATAGCATGCTACGATGAATAGGAGCAGAGCATCAGTGAAATATGTTTCAAAAACGGGAAAAAAAGATTTCTTTAAGCACTTTCGTTGCGTGCGGTGGTCAAACGGTTAATGTTATATTAAAATTATGTACTAAAGAATTGTTCCTCTTTAAAAGTTAAAAAAAAGTCCTTGATGGAAATCTATCTTTTAAGGTTAACTCACTATAACATACTTTATAGAAATGAAATTCGTTCTAAAATAATTATTTGTGAAGCTAGATATTATTTTTATTAGGCATTTAGGCGTGATGCCGTCGTATAGGAATGACATCCAAGATAAATAGGGATTAATTTTTAGATGACTTCAAAAAGGAGAAGGATAAAGAGTGGTTGGAATCTTTTTTTTTATACATTTGAGTTTTTTTTTTTTAACTGATCTACAAGTTTTATTTACAATAAGAATTACAATATACAAAATAAACATAATTATAGACTAAAAATATTTACATTACAAAATGTCGTTTAAGTAATAGTAATAGTAAGTTTAACATTTGAGTAATAGTGATTCAATGACAATAAAGTAATGGTAACTAAGATGTTAAAACTTTTCAAAAAATAATAGCATTATTTTCGCAAAATAAAAGACAATAAAACGTCGACAAATGTTTCACCTCTAAACGATGCATTCTCAAGACTGTCTCAGAGAGAACAGCCCACTGGCTGTTCTTGTCAATGCTATTATTTTTTGAAAAGTTTTAACATCTTACTTACCGTTACTTTGTCATGGATTTTCGCCAGGTAACGCCTGATTCTATCCAATCAATGACAATATTCAGAAATTTTGACGTAATTTTTTTTTCAATCATTTGCTAAATTAAAAACCAAATAAGGAAAGATAAGGTAATAGACAGTAATCTTACGTATATGTATAGTAAACAAATTACTCAAACGAGTTCAATATAAAACCATCTTTTGCTTTTAAAAACTTTTAATTATTCGACATTCAGGTGAATCCACCAAACACTGTCATTACCATTCTGCCCCTTCGATAGAACTTGGATAAACCCAGATCTAACCCAACCCCATCTTTTTTTGTGCAAACGAAACAAAAATATATCAACAACACAAGTTAAAGCGAGAAGCAAAGCTGACCGCTCCGCGAATTTTAATTTTCTTACTATTTGAATCTTAATTTTTCGCGGGGCGAAATTCTCTCTCGTTTTAACATGATGAATGTTGTATTTTTGTCTTTTTCTTTTGTTTTTTTTGTTGTCAAGGGGTTTGGGGTGGTGTTTTATCTTATTGTAGGTGGTTATGTTAATGTTGTCTCTTTGAGATGAGGTAATCGGTCTGTTTTTTATTGCATTTGTTGGCAAGAATATTGTGTTTCTTTGACGATGTTTTGTTGAAATTTTTTAAGACTTTGCGATGACAGTCATTTTTCTAACTCTGGGGAAATTTTCCACTGGAATATCTGGACCAGTATCTGTACTTGATTCAAGTCTGACATCTATAGACATCACAACAACAAAATATCTAATTTATTTTACTCATCCCTGTAGGAGCGGGGCCCCAAGTGATTAAGTCTACGTCCTCGTCGTCCGTCCTGGACCCCAATCTTGCTTCCGGTAACGCAGTGGCAGGTTGGGTGACCGAACTTCCTAGTCTGAACTTGTGGCCAGTAAAATTGTGATCATGCTTAATATGAGTGAACCCGACGACGGTCCCGATACTGCCCTTTCCCGGGCAGTATCAACCGACGACTTAACTAACGCGTCCATCACGGACTCCGATGCCAATTGATGTGAGGGCTCGCGTCGCGCTGCCTAGTTGCAGCGCGATGTCGACGCCCCAAGGAACTGTTGCTGCTGGGACTGACGATGGGTCAGCTCCCAGTAGTGTGAAGGGTAAGGGCCCTTCTTCTTCGACGAAGAGGACCCTCGAGAAGGGAGGGCCGCCGCGCGACCGGAGCCCTAGTTGCTCTGGGTGGGGGTCCCTCCTCTCCAGCTATTCGGAGGAGGAGGTGCCGGGAAGACGGTGCGTCTCGACGCCTACAGAATGCGCCCGCCAACTCCACCGCCGTCCTCTGTACCGTCTCTGCGTAGTCGCAGGGATATTGGTGTGCCGCCCGCGCGGGAGATCATGTGTATTTTCTCCCGCATGAACGCGGCCATGCGGGGTAGTAAGAACATGTCGGGGAGGAAGAAGATTGTGGCTTCACTGGTGAATGAAGCCCAATCCTCCCTTGACAAGCTCCTCGCGCGGAATGACCAAGGAGGAGGCGAACCTCCGCAAGACGGTTGCGAGCCTGGAGGTGGAGCTCACTGCCTCCCGAAATCAGAAAAAAGACCTGCGTCAGGAGGTTGCTGAGTTGACCAAGGTGGTCAAGGCGCCTCCAGGTCCCATGCCGCCTCCTCCTCTGACGGCTGGACCAGCGTCGAAGACGGCGCCTAGGACCGCGCCCACCACGGAGCCCGGCTCGCCGCCACAGCCTGTGCCTACGTTTTCATACGCGGCGGCTGTTGGCGGTACTCCCGCTCCGGGTTCAAGCGGCACACCCGCTGTCCGCCGCTCCGCTTCAGCGAACCGGATGCCGGCCGAGACCGCGGCCCAGGCGCGGAAAGCCAAGGGGCGCGGTAAGAAGAGTGGCACCCCGCCGCCTCCTCTTCCTCTAACGTCGCTCCCGCTGCTTCCTTACATCCCTCCAGACAGGAGGGATGGGAAGTAGTGGGAGCCAAGAAGAGGAAGACGAAGGCAACCAAGAAAGCGGCCAAAGCCGCCGCGGCGAAGGCGCCAAAGAGGCCCCGCCCTCCTGGCTCCACCGCCGTCGTCTTGACGGTGACGACGGTAGGTGTGGAGAAGGGGGTGGGGTACGCCGACTTCGCTCGAGGTCTCCGGCGCTTCCAGCGGCCCTAAAGCTGACGGCCCTAGCGGCTCAGCTTAGGGACGCGCTGGACGCAGAAGCCGTCCGCGTCACCAGACCCACCAAATTCGCCGCATTGCGCATCACGGGTCTGGATGACGCGGCCACGACGGAGGAAGTAATCTCCGCTGTCGCTTCCGGTGCATGGTGGTGGGGCACGTCAGAGTGCAGTGCACAGCGGAAGTCACCGTGGGCGATCGGTGCTTCCACTGCAGCCGGCCCGGTCACAAGGTAAGTGCCTATGACGCCCCGCCTCGCTGCTTTAGATGCGAGGCGGAGGGCAAGACTGCGGACCACCGGGTCGGCAGCACAACCTGCGCTGCCTCGAGGCCAAAGCCTCGTCCGTCCGCAGAAAGCGGTGGGGGTGCCGTTACTGCACGGCCAGTTGTTTCGCGGCGGGATGCTGATATGGTCCGCTGATATGGACGTCCATTAATGTCTGACGCCCATATCCGCATCCTGCAAGTAAATTTGAACCGCGCTGCCGCGCTGCTCAGGATCTTCTGTACCAGAGCATCCGGCTGTGGTCAATAAACTTGGCCGTGGTCGCCGAGCTGTACTACGTCCACCCGGGAAGCCCGGTGGACGAGGACGGCTCGGCCTGTTTTATCTTTGGGGGGTCCGCCGCAGACAACTCGCGCCTTGCGATCATTGCCAGGGGCCGCGGGTGTGTTGCGGCGGACTATGATGGGTTGGCAGTCGTGGCCACCTACATCTCGCCGACACTGGACGAGACTCAGTTTGAGCTATGGCTCGACGTCGTCTTCGCTACGTGCCGTCCTCGCCCTGTCCTGCTCCTGGGAGACTTCAACGCCTGGAGTGAGGCGTGGGGCACCCGGGAAACCAGGGACAAGGGGAGGCTTCTTGAGGACTGGACCAGAACGCGTGGTCTGGAGGTCCTCAACCGGGGGAATGTCGCCACCTTTTGGCGGGGGGAAGACGTAACGTTCGCATCCCCTGACTTTGCCCGCCGTATTACAGGCTGGCGCGTGGAGGAGGATGAGGAGACGCACTCGGACCAACTCGGACCAACTCGGTACATCCGGTTCGATGTCGTCTCCCCACCTGACCTCCCACAGCCGGTGGCAGTATGGACATACGGTATACAGTTGTGGGGTTGTACCAAACATACCAATATGCAGATCATACAAAGGTTTCAGAACAAAGTCCAACGGGGTATCGTTGGTGCTCCTTGGTAGGTGTGGACCTCGTCGTGAAGGTTATACAAAAGTACGCAGAAGCTCATCAAAATAGACTTATTCACCTCGATACCACGGACATAGTGAGAAGACTGAGAAGAACTAAACCTTACGAGTTAGTGTAGTGTTATGGTGCAGTGAGTGCTATACTTTAAGACAACAAGAACAAAGTGTCATTATTCATTCATATAGAGACGATAACAAAAGTGCCAATGGACACATTCTTACATCTTAATTATTTAGCTATTTAAGTTAGATACAAATTACTTATTAGTCTTAAGGCTAGATTGTAATTATACACAACATATTATTACTTACTATGTTACGACATAAACACGAGAAAAAAAACAAATAAATAAAATAAAATAAAATATAACATAGTTGATTTTGACGAAATTCTGTGTCAAAGTATTTTTTAGGCACCCAAAAACGGCTGAACACCGATTGGACATTATGTACTATTTTTACTGGCATTCCATAGCACAAAGTTAACTCTTATTGTACCAGGGTTTCTCTTTTGGTGTCGTATATTTTTGTTAAACTGTAAATTATTTATTTATTAATTCTTCTTCTTTTTTAAAAAACGTGGCTCCATCGATATTCATCGATAACTTCGCCAATGTCAAGGCAATGCTTGATACTTCCCCGACAGAAGAACTAGTTACTCTGAACTAGTTCGCGGTTCGGTATTACAATTGAGCGTTTGGACCTGGATTTTTGCCTAGCGTCGCCGGAAGTAACCTAAAAGGCAACCTGCCATGCGCTCTGCCAAAATCTAAGTCTTATTTTTAATTAATTTTAGATGAAAATCATACCAATACATTGATAAGTTAGGTTTATCTTTATTCGTGTTTCTGAAAAACACCTTCCTACTAATGTCCAAGAAAATCATGCTAAATGGAATGGAACAGCAGGCTATAACTAGTTCTATATAAAACCATAGCTGATGGGCTATGTTTAAATTGTCTTAATTTTTCATCTCGCCTCGCCTGCGGCGCGTCCCCCTTTCATAATTGTTTTTAATTTAAGCTCGGTACGAGAACTCTAACAACTTGTTACAGGAAAAATAATGTTCAATTAGACAGGTATTGCGATGTTTTACAGAATTACAGAACCGTTGAAATTTTGAAAAAAATGAATTGACATTGTAGTAGCTAATTGTTTGGTTGGTAGGATTTATGTAAATATGTAATATGTAAATAAATAAATTTAACCGACTTACAAAAAAGGAGTACCTCATATCATCGTATGCTTCAAGTCGAACTATGCGGGCTGTAGCTCTCCGTACATACATACATACAAAAATACTTCTTACTTTCACTAAATAATATAAATATATGAATATAAATAATGAAACCCTGATATCTTTCTTATAAGCGGCTAAGGTCAAAAGACACATAAATAAAATTGAGCGGCACCATATTTTAGGGGTTAGTTTAGAAATGGATGGAGACAGGCATAGTCTTTTGGGAGTGTGCCAACCAGCCAGCCACCGAAGCATAGACTTGTTTATTTTTTTTCTTACGATTTAATGCAGTTCTATTCTTATTGTCTACTAGCTGAGTACCGCGGCTCCACCCGTTATAGTTTTCTTGTTCTCGTTTACCTATCAGTAAAGAATTTTCAAAATCGGTTTAGTGGTTACGGAGCCTATTCAATTCAAATAATCAAATATTTCCTCTTTTTAATTATAATTTAGTATAGGTCATGGGTAGATACAGACTCGCTGATGTTCATGGCTTCGCCTGCGCAGAATAGTTTCTGGCTTCCCATTCCCACACATGGATCACATTCCCGGGATAAAAAGTAGCATAAGTAATCTGGCAGTAAAAATCTCGTTAAATTTTTTTTTTTGAGTTTGCAGGTAAAAAACTATTCCACACGGGCGTAATGCCCACGGTCCTAATTCAATATTTATTGTATTTCTTCTCCATCGATGTTCAAGGTTTTAAAATTCGAATGAAATAAAAGGATGTAACGTCATATGTTTTGCTATTTATAAGTCAAGGTTTTAAAATGCGAATGAAATAAAAGGATGTGACGTCATATGTTTTGCTATTTATAAGTCAAGGTTTTAAAATTCGAATGAAATAAAAGGATGTGACGTCATATGTTTTGCTATTTATAAGTCAAGGTTTTAAAATGCGAATGAAATAAAAGGATGTGACGTCATATGTTTTGCTATTTATAAGTCAAGGTTTTAAAATTCGAATGAAATAAAAGGATGTGACGTCATATGTTTTGCTATGTATAAGTCAAGGTTTTAAAATTCGAATGAAATAAAAGGATGTGACATCATGTTTGCTATTAACAAAAAATATTTATACGTCATAAAAATTGACGTTCGAATTACGGATTTCTGTGAATGTCGTAAGTAAGAATCTTGTTGATCTACTGCTTCAAGGTCGTAACTTAACATGTAACTGGTCGAAAGTACCTAAATTATTGTTTTTAAAAATTGAAAAATAGGGTCATGCAACATTTATATATCTATATTTCATTTTACAGATGAATTCACGAATCTTCACAAAACAGTTTGGAAACTAAATCCAAACCATTCAAATACGCAAAAGTAATATAAATTACTTCAATATGAACTTAAAATACGTTCTAATATTAAAATTTTTAATCGTCATATCTTATCAACCAATTTTCAACCCCAAACATCTTGATTTAAAGTCGAAAATATAAATAAAAAGATAAATTTCTTAAGTTTCTTCGCGACAATTATTCTTGGAAACGACACAGCAGAAAAAGTGGGGGATTTCAAAGGATTGGGCCAATTTAGATTTATTTTTCTCCCTATCCAGGGGTCCGAGGAATAAGTTTTGTTGCCGCCTAGTGAGCCTCCCTTGGTACGGGCGGAGTAAGTACTGACTGCTAAAAAAAGAAATAACTAATTTTTATTTGTATGTTTTATTGCAGTATTTAGGTGATAAATTTCATTTCTTTTTGTTTTACTTGCTGTTACAGTGAACTCTGTACCGCCTTTAAACCTTCCTTGAACTTCTACGAATATTTTGGAACCAAGATGGGGAAAATTGGTTCAGCCATCCCCGCGTTTTAGTGAGACAAACAAACTCCGATTTATTTGTATAATAGATTTTTATTCACTATGTTGTAAAATTGCCAACACGTAACGCAATAGCGGAGATAATACCGAAATACTTCAATATAAAATGTAGATTAATTATTCTTTTTTGAATAATTTGCTTTTTGTAACTTTTTACATTTTAATTTCTTTTACCGCTATTTTTTAGTTTCGTTTTCTATTAACCGAGCAACCATATTTAAAAAATATATATTTTCACGAGTGTTTGTAAATATTACAAACTAGCGGACGCCCGCGATTTCGCCCTCTTGACAAATTATATAAAACAAAAAGCTTCCTCGAGAACCACACTATCCATTGGTGAAAACCGAATTAAAATCCGCTGCGTAGTTTTAAAGATCTAAGCATATATACAGGCGGAAGCGACTTTCTTTTAGGTAATATGTAGTGATAAGTTATTAAAAGTTTGTAAACCTACTTATGTTTCTGTTTGTGTAAATAAACTATATTATGAAGAATTTAGATTTTCCTTATGACATATTATAAAACGAAGTCGCCCGTTCTGTATATATGCGTGGTTCTTTAAAACTACGCAACGGATTTTAATGCGGTTTTAATCAATGGATAGAGTGGTTCTCGAGAAAGGTTCTTGTTTACATAATTTGTCAAACGGGCGAAGCCACAGGCGTCCGCTAGTCTGTAATATTTACAAACACTCGTAAAAATTTTTTTTTTTTAATATGGTTGCTCGGCAAATAGAAAGGGAGAATAAAAATTGGTGGTAAAAGGTGAAAAAGAGATGAAAATGTAAAAAGTTACAAAATCCATATTATTCAGAAAAAAATATTAATCCACATTTTATATTATTGTCTTGTACTGATTTTATATTGATGTTTCTCGAGAAAGGTTTTTGTGTATATAATTTCTCAAGTGGGTGAAGCCGCGGGCATCCGGTAGTAATAAATAAACAAAAAAAAACATATACCTATAAAAATAACTTTACTAAAATTCACGATATTTTTTGTCACGTACTTTCGTGCAGCCGTACACATAATAATTCGGTTGCGATAAAAAATGAAATGGGGTGTCTACCCCTTGTAAAAAGACCGTCTCCTTAACTCACAATGCCACCCTTTAGGTAAAGTCATCAGGCCCGTTTATATAGTAATTTATATAAAAAAGTTTAACAAAAAGGGGTTGCTATTAAAACAAAAAAAATCCTATTTTTTTTTTTAAATTTGATTGTCAAATGTCCTTTTTTTATTTTTGAAACGATTACAAAAAAAAATATGTCACTAGTGGACGCTCGCGACTTCGTCAACATTCACATTTTTAGGGTTCCGTACCCGAAGAGTAAAACGGGAACCCTATTCGTGAGACTTCGCTGTCCGTCCGTCCGTCTGTCTTACGCTGTATCTCATGAACCGTGATAGTTAGAAAGTTGAAGTTTTCACAGATGATGTAATTTATGTTGCCTCTATAACAACAAAAACTAAAAAAACAGATTATAATAAATATTTAATGAGGCTCCTATACAACAAACGTGATTTTTTATGCCGTTTGAGTTTTAGTGTAGTGTTTTAGTTACGAGTGTTTAGTCCGAGACGTCCAGGACTTTAATTGGCGGTGCCACAGCGGCTGGCACGTAAGATTTTGTTGACTTTCATCAATATTTCATCGCAAGGCAACGGGTTTAAATTTTCTTTTTTTTCAAATTACGAGTACAATATTGCTGCTACTTTTTATTAAATTCATTCGGCCATTTTGGACACAACCCATGATAATGTGTGTCCGGTGACGGCAATAGGCTTGCCCCCTATTACGTGGGACTGAAAATACTGACAAATTGTAGGTGTGTAATGCACCTCTGCCTACACCTTCGGGGATATAGGCGTGATATGTGTGTTTGTGTGATAGCGTTCACAGTTTTATATTAGTATAATTTTCCTCCGATCTTCACGAAACTTTGCCGAAGTGTTCCTTCATTTAATACATTTTTTTCATCGTGAGCTTTTTTGGATTGGAGGGAAAATGGGAGAAAAATGCCCAAATAATGTTTTCTGGGTTAACCGCCCCATTTATTATAGTTTAACGGATTGCCGTTTATACCCAATAAACAGTAACTTACTGGGACGAAAGGGCGTATTCTCCTTAGTACATTTTTCCCAAGAAACTGTTTTATTTATATTTCTTATTTCTTCACCAATGCCTACCCCCTCTTTCTTAAATTCTGTTCCTTCTACTTTGTCCATCCAAAGGTTGCCTGTAAGAAAATACTTTTTAGTGATAAGGCCGCCATTTGTAAATTTTAAAACCTGTTTATGTTTGTTATGCATTTTATATTTGTGTACAATAAAGTTGTATTGTATTGTATTATATGCCTCTGTCCAACACTTCAAGGAATCACGCGTGATTATACGAGTACGTCTGCAAATTTTTAAAGAAGGAGGTTCTTAATTCAAATGGTTTTTTTTATGTTTTGGACTTGGAAAATAAACTTTGATTTTTTTTTTAATTGATAGCTACTGTTTCTCAAAGTGTGCCAATTTCAATTTGGTCCCGTTCCGATAATTATTTGATTCCATTTCTGTGATTCGAATTCGGTTTTAGTGTTAGTATTTGACGTGTTTTCACAATATATTGAATTAACTTTTCGACTGATTCGGTGGCGTGGTCGGTGGCGTGCATCTGCTTTCGGGTTCGATTCCCAGTCGGGACAAACTTTGTGTGATGGATGACACATACGTTTGTACCGAAGTCTGGATGTTTTCTTTTACTACATTATGTATTCATTTACAAAAAAAAAATACATACATAGCATCACGCCTTTTTCCCCGAAGGGGTAGGCAGAGGTGTGCAAACACATCCACATCTCGCCAGCTATGTTAGGTCCCATGTAATAGGGGGCGAGCCTATTGCCATTTACCGGGCACAAGTTCCAGACTCTGGGATAATTATCTGGGTAAAATTCTAAAGAGAATTATACATTATCCACCAGACCCGGAAATCGAACCCGAGACCTCGAGCGTGGCAGTCCGTACATAGTACCATTGTGCCACCGAGGTAGTCTGAGGTACAAAAAAAAAATTAAGTATAACTATTTATATCAGTTTATCTAGTACTCATATCACAAGCTCTGATTAGTTTGAGACTAGATGACGTTGTGTGATGTGTCCTAACATAATTTATTTATTAACTTTGGCATGTACTATGATATAAATAAGTTCTGGACACAAAGGTTAACTAGATTATTGCTTTCATTATACTATAATAAGAGTATCCGTTCCAAAGGTCTGTTGACTGTTGGAGCGGAACTCGGCCATTACGTCACATCCGCCCGGGCGCTTAAAGTTAGAACTTTCTGGAATTAGAGCAATTTTTCACGTTCACCCGCTAAGAAGTGAAAAGTTAACTAAGTATAATTTGTTTGAATCATTTGGGACGTATTAAGGTGATGTTATTCTGTACTTTGGTAGATAAACTTGCTATCGAAGAGGCATTTACTGTCCTTTATTTGTAACTAGCGGACGGCTAGGCCCGCTTGAAAAATTTTATACCTTTGTCTTGAATCCCTCTATCTAATAAAAAAAAAACTCCAAAGAAGTCCGATGGCAAGTACCTATAATATGATTAATAGCTACCGGTATTAACAAAGTGACACTGTAATAAACGCCTCTGTCTACCACTTCAACGAATAAGGCATAACCTTTTGTGTGTATAACCAATAACTGTAAATTAGTCTAAAAATTATTTAAACATAAAATTAATCAAAAGCTGTCACTTTGTAAAGAAAGAAATAAAAAAAAAATATCCTAAATAAAATTCCAAATTCAAACGTGACTTTTCTATTGTTTTCTAAAACAGCACATATAGGTACTGGCATGAAGAAATAAAAAACAAAATCTATTCCTAAATTGAATAGAGAAGCGAAGAGTTTTTAATTCACACCAAGCTAAATCAACATTTTGTTCCATTTTCAAAATATTAAATTTTTTTAATACTTTTTGTTCTGGTTCCGTTCACGTACTCAAAGTTTCGCTGTTAATAGTCTTCCCAACGATCGTGGTCTCAAGTCTCACCTCTAAACCAACTCTACAGCGATGAAAAATGCTACTTTAGGTCTTGGTGAGACTGTCAGCGACATAAATTACATTAATCTTTAAAAAAATCGTTTAAAAAAAAAATTATGAAGAAATTACACATATCAATACATATGTAATAAAATTCTAAGTGGTCGATGTCTGTACATCGAAGATATAGAGATAATAGAGAAACGGCTTTATGAACGCAATAGAACCCAAAACAATGGCATTTAGAATTTTTGTCTGTTTGTCTGAATGTTTGAACACACTAATCTCAGAAACGGCTTAACCGATTTGAATGTGGTTTTCAGTAATGCGTTGTGGTTTATTCAACTTAACATTTAAGGTTTGTTTTATTTCAATCGGTTCATAAATAAAAAAGTTATGTCGATCTAACTAAAGTAACACGCAGGCGGAGGTGCGGGCAACAGCTAGACATAATAAATCAGTGCGTAGTGCGTCAATGCGTAGTGTGTTATTTATTGGTACGCAACTAAATTAATAAAAAAGGGTTAAATTTCAGAAACAACATCATATTAGATGTTTTCTACTTAATTACCGCTAACGCTTATGGTTTATCGCTACACGTGACCGAAACCACCAGTCCGCTAGCAAATTAAAAACTTGCCGAGTACTTTCGCTCGCAAACTTCCAACTATTCCATCCGCCATTTTGGTTTTAAACGTTTAACTTTTTAATTTTCACTCTTTAGAGCCAAAGTATTTTGGTTTTCGTCCTGATTAAGGGTTCAAATGATTGATGTTATGTTTTCGTTGCGATAATTATTGGGTTAATGACATATTTGTAACTGGGACAATACAGTTTACTTACTCTGTAAATTTATTAATATGTCACTTCGACTGTGTTCTTTTTTTAAAGGTATACATACCTACATATAATATTATTTATAATTTTGGACTGGTCAGAAACGATTTAAACCGATTTAAATCGATTCAGATCGATTTGTTATCCGTACTTGGGACTAGTGGTTCTGTGAACAGTAGACCTCGCGTTATTTTCGCATTTTCCCCCCATTTCTCCCCCATTTTCCCCCCAATCGAAAAATATCTTCGATAAAATTTGCGCCTTGCAATAAAGAACACATGTGCCAAGTTTCATGAAAATCGGCTGAAAAATGCATTTTCCTCCCATCTCTCCCCCATTTTCCCCCCAATCGAAAAATCCCTTCGACAAAAGTTGCGCCTTGCAACAAAGAATACTTGTGCTAAATTTCATGAAAATCGGCTGAAAAATGCGGCCTGTAGACCGGAACTGACACACATACCAAAAACGCCAAATCGGCCAGTCCTCGAGTTAAAACTGAGACGCTTCGTTCGCTTCGCTCGCTCGGTCAACAAGGTTATATCCCACACATCGTGCGCGGCTTATAAGGTGTCGGAGGAGCTTGGCAACAACAACTGTGACACGAGATTTTTTATATAGAAAACATGCGTTAATATTTACCTAAGAGATCATTTTATTACGATAGACATTATATCCTATTTTGATTGACATTTTACTATTGTTTCTTTAAACTAATTTTCACAGCGAGTTTTCATTTCAGTAAACTATGAAGTTTGATAATTTTACCAAAAGGAGATGAAATGATATGTAAATTAACATCAATAGAAATAGTTAATGAATTGACACTAACGAAGGCACCCTTCCTACCTTTCAACATCGGGATCATTTCTATTTCATAATGATGATGATAAAAGAATCAGATTGTACTAATTATATTAGTGAAGGGTCATTATAGGAGGTGCTCTCAATTTTTTTCATGTTTGTTACACTATTAGACTACTACAAGGCTAGAAGGCCAGATTCACTCACCGACGCGGGATGAAACCCGTCCCCAACGACACGGGATAAAACCCGACCAAACCCCAGCGCAGAGGCCTCACAGGTGGCCAAGATCCGCCGGGCGCCACTGGAACGACCATCACGTGCGTATCAGAGACGCCCGCGGCCATGGACATGGAGTGGCCGTGGTCTCGCGGAATTTAAAAAAAGGCACTATTACAATGGTTAATGAATAACAGATATGACATATCAACGAAAATAAAGTTTTGTTATACAACTTGAAAATTGCAATTTTATCCCAAGCAAATTTCGATACCAGAAAAAGTCGTGAAAAAAAAATTATGGACAAGAAATTCGGGGTCAACTTTTTTTTATGATGATGTATCATGGTGAAATTTATTACCTACTTTATTAAAGTTAGATTATAAATTAAAATTATACCAAAGAAATGTTATACTACGAGTACCTTACAATACCGCCTTAAATTTTCCTCATAAATAGGGTGATTCAAAAGATGTCCACCCCTTTGCATCAAACCAGTTGTTTTTAGATTTACACTTATTTCCGTCTCAGTCATTACTGAGAGATAAAATTTAAATTGCAGAAAGCATCCCCCCTAAGAAAAAAGGGCTGGGGTGTCAAAAAAGTACCTTGCCGGAAGGGTGGCTAACACCCCCTATATTAATGTTTTTCGTCTTGCGTTTCTTGATATTTGGATATTAATATCTTAAAATGAATGATAGCAAATGATTTAGGGTTATAGGTTGTAAAGAAAAAAGTGGCGAAGTCGGTAATATTGTATAAGGGCAATAGGCTTGCCTCCAAACAACACTACTGGTTGATAATTGATGATGGATGTGTCATGCACTTCTGCCTTCCCCCACGGGAATTTACTTCAGTGTAGTGTGTTAAATGTTACGCGTTTGACATTTTGTAACCGTATTATCTCAGAAGTGGGAATACTTACCTACCTATGCATGTCTTGGAAAAAATGCCAGGTTAATATTATAGGAATACCTACATTGAAAGTTGAAAATAAAACCGGAGAAGTGCGAGTCGGACTCACTCACAAAGGGTTCCGTATCAAAAAGAAAAAAATCACGTTTGTTGTATAGGAGCCCTTAAATATTTATTATATGCTGTACTTTAGTATTTGTTGTTATAGAGGCAACAGAAATACATCATCTGTGAAAATTTCAACTTTCTAATTATCACGGTTCATGCGATACAGTGCAAGACAGACGGACGGACGGAAAGCGAAGTCTCAGTAATATGGTTACCGTTTTACCCTTTGGCTAAGAAACCCTAAAAATGAAAGAAGCATGTATTATATTGAGTAGCTTATTCCTTTTCTTAGGTCCTAAGTATTAATGTTTCTTTTTTAATTGTTTTCTCGTGAAACAGTAACAAAACCAACACTACATCCATAAAAACTCTCACATTTATAAGGCAGTATGGTCTTAGGACTCTAGCCTATCCCTTAAATGGAAAAAATAAATAAAAATCTCACATTTATAATAATTTATTATACTTTTTTTAATTAGGTATTATTTACAATATTACAATAATACTAAAAATATTTACACTACAAAATATCGTTTAAAAAATCCTCCTTGTCATTGCCGACTGGGAAGGTTCCCAGAATGCTGGCTGTGTTGCCACGTTTTATGGCGATACTTATTCGTTAAGCCAGAAAATGGCCAGTCTTTATTATACTTATGTACCTATGTGGCACAAAGGCCTTTGAAGCCATGCCAAAAATTCAAAAAAATAAAAATGTACCTATGTACTTATAGTAATGACCACGAAGTGACAGTCCATCAAAAGATGATCATTAACATATAATTTTAGGTACTAAGGTAAAGAGTAAGAAAACTCCTCAATATTCCTTTAGGGTGAAAACGGGGCGGAATTGATTTTATTTGAGACTCGACACGATTTTTTAATTAGGGGACCCGAGTTTTAAGAGAAAATTTTAATGACGTCGGCCATTTTGAGCCTTCCAAATTCGAAAAGTATTTTCAAATTTTGAATTATGGAAGTTTTCGAGTTGATTTTTTAATGAGTTGGCAGTTGTGCTCGCTTTTATTCTGGTTTGAGTATTTTTTATATTGGTAAATTAATATTATAATTAATATTATAATAGGTGTACCTACCTATTGTTAAGGTTTTGCTTATGAGGTACTAGATATGATTTTTTAATAAGTAATAATAATAATCATTTATTGGGCGTTTTCACATTGCACGATATCGTGTGTCGTTATCGTGCAAAGTGAAAACGCACATTATCAGGCCACAAAGGAAAAGTTACAGATATTATTTATCTATTAACTTTTTGAGCTTGAAGTTCTCATATAGCTAACCTAAAGGCAATAAAGTTATTAGTTATAATCTAAGAATTTAAAATATCATTGTAATGTTCGAAAAATAATAATTAATAATGGTTTACTGATACTCAGTTGTGTAAAAATATAATTAAAACTACATAAAACCATTATTTCTTAAAAAAATCGATCAAAACATCGAAAATACCCTTCTATTTTTAAATGTTTAGATAGACCAACGGGAGCCGTAAACTTCGAGAGTCTTCGACGATATCTCCAGAATGTTTTTAACAAACAAATGAGTCCCATTAACGAGTAAATTTGCAACGAAAAGTTTCCCGCCCGGCCCCAAACTCCCTGACAAGTTGAAAAATTTGCGCAGAACTCAACGAATTGATGTAATTGTCATTGATAGTGTTGTCTGATGAGCAAAGTTGACCTATTTATACAGCCTAGTGTTTTACTAAAATTTGGTTATTAAGTTAATTTGATAGACAAATAATTTTGAATGTATTTGTTTTTTTATTAGTCATCTAGACTTCAGTTTATGTTCTAATTTTGAAGTTATGATAACTGTTGGAGGCTTTATGGGACACTGCTCAGGACAACCTTTTTGTTATAATCTTTGTAACGTTTATAACCTTTGTGAAGATTGGTAACTGGCACAAAGCTCGCTCTACGCCAATATATGGTATAGAGATGAATGAAGCACGGATTGATCTTTAGAAGAGTAACGGTACAATATTAAAAATGTACTTGGAATTTATAAAAAGTGGTCGGTTAGTTTGATTGTAACATAAATGTACCCAGTAACATAATTACAATTTTCTTTCAGTTTTACGATATCCTTTATTTTTTATGGTTGTTATTCATATGAGAATAAAATTCTAGATAGGTATTGCTGTACCTAGTTCCATAGTTAGGTACCTTCAGATAGGCATCTGTAGTAGGTAGGTACCTCCCGGGTAGAGATCAATAATAGGCAAGTACTTAACCTCCATTATGGCGCTCATTATATTTTAAATTAAATTTGTACAATTTGTTACTTAATAAAATTCTAGTCTATTCCTATACATTTCCATGCAAAGGAACCCTTGCAAATATCGTATTATTAAAAAAAAAAACAACAAAAAAAAGTAACATTAAATTCTATTGAGACAGTCATCAATACGCGTGTCACACGCAGTTATCTCCAAAATCAATACAACTTCGAATTCCAATTTTTACTGTCATAGGTCAACAATCGAAATTCGGACGAGACAAAAAAAACAAAATTCAAAAACTACATTCAAAAGTATTCTCAAACAAAAGGAATTCTTTTTTTTTTTGGCCGCCATATTGGATGGTGAGCCCCCACCCACCCAAGACGCCCACGACATAAAAACCTTTGAATTCAACACAAAAATGTCGGGATGCCCCAATAAGGGGTGCTTTTAAAAATACAATCAATAGTGGAGGCGTAGGAGGGTTAGAAATATTGAAATGAGGTATTAGAGATTGGTGAAGGGTTAAGTTTTTTTTTAAATACAATAAGCTTTTAAAAATAAAATCAATAGTGGAGGCGTAGGAGGGTTAGAAATATTGAAATGAGGTATTAGAGATTGGTGAAGGGTTAAGTTTTTTTTTAAATACAATAAGCTTTTAAAAATAAAATCAATAGTGGAGGCGTCGGAGGGTTAGAAATATTGAAATGAGGTATTAGAGATTGGTGAAGGGTTAAGTTTTTTTCTTTTGGCGAAGATTGAATGGGGTTGACTGCTAAGTTCAATCACCTTTTTTTATTAAATGAAAAGACGATAAGGTTTCTTTGAAATTTGGCGGGTAATAATTCCATGCTAATAAATTTTCGGGAGTTCCTGCTTCGGTGGCGTAGTCGGTAGTGCATCGGCTTTCGACGCCGGAGTCTCGGGTTCGATTCCCGGTCGGGACAAACTTTGTGTGATGAAAAAAAAGTTAATAAGTATTAATATCAGTTTATCTAGTACTCATATCACAAACTCTGCTTAGTTTGAGACTAGATGGCGTTGTGTGAATTGTCCTAAGATATATTATTTAAAAAAAAAAAAGGAAATAGTAGCTGGGAGCTTGGTAGTAAGATAATATTATATTAAATGTATGTACATAGTTTGAAATGGATAAAGCTTGGAATAAATTCAAATAATAAAAATAAAAATCTTACATTAATCCATGTCTCTTGCCTTTCCAGTCGTACTTTGAAGAAGGAAAAATTAAGTGAAGAAGTTCTATTTTTCCTTTTCTAGATATACATGACCAGACCTTTTCATGATTCACTATAATTTTTGTTTGAAATTATTGGTTTCCTTCCATCTTGATGTTATGGTCAAGTTGACCATTAGACGAGAATGTGATACGAATTTCTAAACCAAAAAAACAAGATATTTTACTTAACACTAACTCACTGATAGTAAAACAATTTTACCTGAGACCATACCACACTATGGTCACAGTTACACTGAAGTTAACCCTAAAATGCGAAAGGGTCAAAAGCTGTCTTACCGGTTATCTTGCCGCAGGGCCCAACACAAAGGAAGGAAGGGTGCAAACTGGACATAATAGATGCCAACTGAATCACTTTTCAGAAAAAAAACTCTCGCTAATAATAGCGAATCGTATTATAATATTTGGACTTATTTAAGTAACCATTGGGTCGGCTATTGTGATTTTTAGCAAACTGACCTGACCGGTTTTCGGATGTTAGGGGTAGTAAAGGGTTGTGCGTTCGTAGTTTATCGATGTCCACTGTTTATCGATAATGTTCAAATGTCGAACCTACATAAGGACTATAGATAAACATCAAACTTTGGAAATTTGTTGAAATTTTCAAAGGAATATACATCTAAGAAAAAAAAATCTTAAAAGGAAAAATCAAAGGTATGCTGGTTCTTAATCCTTGTTAATTTAAAGGTAGAAGGAAACTGGTGGTAGACCGCAGCCATTCTTAAAACGTAACAAAATATCTACATATTTCTTTAAGTGGGTAGGCAGAGGAATAATAAACACCCACTTTTAATATTTTTTTTAATTTGTACTAACATATCTTCTCTATTTTTTGTGACTTGGCGACTCATGTATTTCGTTTGTCCGAATACTCCTCCTAAACGCCTGAACCGATCTCCTTCAAACTTACCACAGTGATAACGTGTAGCGTGAGGATGGTTTAGAACAAAAAAAAATTAAAATCGGACATACCATCGAGGAATAATCACAGATAAATAATCATATATATCATTGTCGTTCGAAAATTTAACTCTTCGCTCTGTTTTTTGCAACAGCAGCATGCATTGCATACCTAGTTTATTTATTTATTTATTCAAGGACGTTTTACACTTTTTGTATTTTACAGTTGGCGGTAAGTCTGCAAAAATAAAAAAAATCTTAACCACCCATGCTAGTCGTAAACTGTGTTAGGGCGTGGTAAGATTCTTGTTACAATAACACACTTTAATATGCTAAAATTAAGGATAATATTATAAAATACTCTAAATATAATATAATATACTCTAAAGATAATATAATATAGGTACTCTAAATGCAATAATATAATTTTAATTAGGTATCTTTAAGTAATTGAACTTTTATAAAATTTTATCGACATTTATCATCGACATACTCACAGAATTATGTCCAACAGTCCATAAAAACAACAATTAAAAAGCGAAGAATTGTCCAGGGGTACAATAGACCTGATTTGCATTCTCGCCGGACCGGTTCTCACGGCAGCGGCAGTGTTAAAGGGTTGCAGCCGGCCACGGCTAGCACGTATGTCTTCATTTCGCACCTCAACCGAATTGGCCATTATCATTTTAGACCGTTGGCATTTGAAATTTAATTATCGAATTTCGAATAATTTGTTTTTGAAAATTATTTTTGTAGTAAAATAGGCATCTAACAAATTTTTTCTTTAGTTTTGGTTCGTGTTGGGCAATGGTTACTGATTTGTAGTTCATAGTTTGTAGACCTCGGACCATACGGATGTCGTCTGTATGTCGTGATTGTGCAAACGGCCTTATTTGAACTCAATGACGACAACTCCGAAGTCTCGGGTTCGATCCCCGGGTCTAATCAAATATTTGTGTGATCTACAAATGTTTGTTTTGGAGTTTGTGTGTATAATATGTATCTATTTAGAAATTTATAAGTATGTTTATCAGTCGTCTAGATCCCATATTACAAACTTATATCAGCTTAATTTGGGCTAGATGACGTTTTGTCAGAATGTCCAAAATATTTATTTATTTATTTATTATTCCGTCAAAGTTCCGTTTCTAATTCCGATGGGAACATATTTCTGGGATAAATACACTAAAGGATAATATAGCTACTTTTTAACAGTAAAAGATTTTTTTTAAATCGGATCACTAGTATCGAAGATTACCCTTGACATCCAAACTCACAAACTTTCTTCCTTTATTAATAGATAAAGATAGTAAAAGACGCAGATGGTTCTTAATAATATTCTCAAGTCCAAAACAAAACCATTTTTTTAGACAAACTTGTCCATTATCCTTTATTATAAAAGACAAACATTATTTTAACCCTAAGGATGCTGCGAGATAATAAGTGACAATTAATTTGAATAATAATACGCTGGGGTCCATTTGACCCGAGGTTTTCTTGAATGGGAATAGCATATGAGGGTTTGGGCATCTTGTGAGATTGTAACGGTATGGTTTTATTTATCTGTGATAAATTATTATCTGTACATACTTAATATTAAAAAGCTGAGGAAGAAGTTTGTATGGGTGTTCGATTTAAAAACGCGACGGCCACGATGAATAGGAGCAGAGCAGCAGTATAATATGTTTCGAAAAACGGGAAAAACTTGATTTATTTTGAGAACTTCCATTGTGTGCGCTGGTCTAATGGTTAATGTTATGTTAAAATTATGTACTAAAGAATTGGTCGTATTTAAAAGTTCTAGAAAAAGTCCGCGGTAGCATATATCTATTATATTTATACTCTTAAGGTTAACTCACTATAACATATTTTATGGAAAACAAATCGTTCTACGAGTTATTATGGGTGACTCGACTGGAACGGGAAAAGTAATTACGAGCGACGGGAACGGGAAAAATAAACGGGATAATGCGGGTCATTCCAAATTACCAAGCGGACGAAGTCGCGGGTGAGTGCTAAACTAAATATACTAGGTATGCAATGCATGCTGCTGTGGCAAAAAACTGAGCGAAGAGTTAATTGTGATTATTCCTCGATGGTATGTCTGATTTTCATTTTTTTTTTGTTCTAAACCACCCTCACGCCACACGTTATCACTGTGGTAAGTTTGAAGGAAATCGGTTCAGGCGTTTAGGAGGAGTATGCGCACAAACGAAATACATGAGTCGCCGTATTATAGCGAGTCGTAGTCGTACTCGTATTATAGATAGGTATGTAACATCGAGTGAGTACCTAGGGAGCCCAAGAAAAAGAGAGGTAAGTAACATGGGTTCTGACTGTTAGAATTTGGTTTCGGTTTACAGAATGGTTATTGATTTTCTATTGTAGATAGTATTACGCCTACAATTTTACTTTTAAACCTTCCCTGGACTTTACCGAATATTTCAAGACCGCCAAATCGATCCCGCTGTTCTCGAGTTTTAGTGAGACAACCGAACGGCGATTCATTTTTTTATATAGATAACTATATGGTAGGTACCCGATAACGGCAATAGGCATATTAGGCCCCTGTTAAGTGGGACCAAGAAATTTACTGCCAAAATGTGGGTGTGTAATTCATCTCTGCTTTTTCCTTTTGAGGGGCGTGAAGCGTGATTGTATTATGATTTTATCTATAGAATATATAAGAACTGAGCAATAAATAAAAATTTCGCAGGTGTTGTTTTTTTTTTTAATTTTAACTTTCTAACTTTTACTGTTCATGAGATACAGCTCAAGACAGACGGACGGACAGAAAGAAGTTTCAGTAATAGGGTTCTCGTTTTACACTTCGGGTACGGAATCCAAAAAATGGGGGATAGGGAAGGAGGTTGTAAAACTCTTTACGATTTTCACTAGTAACTGTCTTGGCATATTTTTTAGGCTTGTTCAACTTTCGTAGCTACTGTTGATGTATGTCGCCGTCCCCGGGGAATAAAATGATAATTGCCATTATCTTGATTTTAATGTTATGTCATTTTTGAGTGTTGTGTACATTACATCTACTTTTTTTTTTTGTATTTTTTTTACAGTTATTTACAGAGTTACAAAAAATTACAATAGTAAGTATTCGAAGATTTAAGACAGGCCTAAAGGAACGGGAATAAAAGGATAATATAATATTATCAAAACGTATCCTCACTTGTTATTATGACAAATAGTAATATAATTATATTCTCGTAAAAAAACATTCGACTTAATATTATTATGATAAATGCATGTTATCATTTTATTCTTGTTTAAAACCGTCCACTCGTTTCGTATGAATGTATATAAGACTAAGTCAAACGACTTCCCGCACTTAACGTTTTATTGGAAAACTAAATTTATATCCCTTATAGAAAAAAAGTTTTGCTTGATTTTGGAGTGAAAAAATCATGAAAATCGGTTGTTGACATATTTTTGGTCAATAACTTTTTTGAGGGTCCTAAATCAAAATTCGGTTTCGAACAAAACCTGCTCCTGAGTATCCTTGTGTATTCCAGTGAAAAAAATCAAGGAAAAAATCTAGTTGGGTAGTTGTCGAGAAACAATTTCACATCGAGTTGCATTGGAGTCACCTGATAAGGAGCTCCGCCCGCTACGCTCGCTTCGCTCAATAACACCTAAGATATACGACTTTTTATAATTTAAATCTGTGTTATCCCCAATCGGGTAGGGAAAAGGCTTAGTGGATGATGATGATGATTGATAGTAATTTTTCCACAATGATTTGATTCCAAGATACAAAATAACCCAGGAGGGGTGCCTACCCCTCCTGGGTTATTTTGTATACGTCACAAATACGTCACAAATACGGAGCTATGTCTATAGCTCCGTATTTGTGACGGAATTTTCTTACCTGCTTTTTGTTGCGTAATAGTTACCGTTACCGGAAACTAGAAAATCCATAACCTCTCTCTAATTCAAACCAAAATTCCAACAGCTGGGACAGATGTAACATACCACTAAATGGAATCTTTAAAGTCCGAGCATCATTAAGAACTTCCAAAAATAATTTGTAACATCTTTAAACATTGGCAGAATATTTCTAAATCTCTGAAACAAATAAAGAGACATCTAGTGGGCAATAGAAAAACAAGGAACTCTAGCGTCGAATAGCAAAACCGTTTTGCGCTCTCTGGTGTTGATATCTGGAACTAAAAGCGACCCCTATATTTAACTATTAGAACTAAAAGTTACGCCCTGCCATCTCTAGTCGAATAGTAAAACTATACTTTAATATTTTATTGTTTTTACTTACATAAACCGTATTCTACACAATTGTAATACTTTAAAAATATATTTAAGGTCATTGGATACAGATTTTTCTTTTTCGACATCAGATTTTAAATACATAACTAAGAAATTTTATTAAAGCATGTATAGTTTCAGCTATTCGATAATAGATGTCAGCACAAGTCTTCTAAAAAGCGTTCTCTCCCCTTTTGTAAAATTTTGAGAGTCGACTGTTACGAGAGATTACTGTACCTTTTTGCATGATCCAGTTAGTTTTGTATTACTGAAGCGTCTAAAGCTTCGTACGCTGAATCTAAAATGAATTAGAAATTAGAGGTATAGAATTTTACTAAATTGTTCGATAAAACATAAGTTTTTGAAACATTTTATTACATCTTTTCTATTTAGGGAATCAATCTTGTAAGTCTGCAATACAGTTGAAGTACCTAAGTGTTTTTTTTATGTTTCCGCTTACCTGAACATCTACGAATATTTCAAGACGAAAACTAGTCAAAGCGGTCCAACCTTCTCAAGTTTTAGTGAGACAAACGAACAGCCCTTTATTTTTATTTATTAAATTTTAAAAAAGTTTTCTCGTTCCCGGTTCCCGTGGGAACACATTACCGGGATAAAAAGTAGCTCATGTTACTCAGGGAGAATGTAGCTACTTTTAAGGAGCCTATTCAATTCAAACACAAACAAAATATCATATATTTCCTATTTTTTGAGCGAAGTGAGCGAAGCTCAATCTTAGGCAACTCATGTATTTCGTTTGTTCGCATACTCCTACACGCCTGAACCGATCTCCTTCAAACTTACCACAGTGATAACGTGTGGCGTGAGGGTGGTTTAGAACAAAAAAAATTGAAAATCGGACATACCATCGAGGAATAATCAGCGAAAAAAACCGTTTTTTATAGTGTTTGATTGAACATAAAAAAATAAATCGTTGTCGTTCGAAAATTTAACACTTCGCTCAGTTTTTTGCAACAGCAGCATGCATTGCATACCTTGTAATATTAGTAAGAATAGAATATAGATAGGTAGATATAGGTACCTATCTTCAATCTAATTCAGAAAGGAGCGGTTCAGCAAGAATCACAAAATACTTACCCAGTAATTGAGACAAAGATAGTATTTATTATCCACCCTCACAGCAAAAAAGGCTAAACCAAAATTAACCGTTAAATAACCGTATCTGTCCCAGAGAGCATGTTGCTCTCCCCTTACAACATATTTCACTTCTTTTTTCAGTTAACCCTCCACAGCTCAAGAGAATACAAATGGGATTTTAAGTGCTTTTAAAACACTTTTTTTTTCATACGTAAAACTGTGGTTTTAACAGATTTTTTACCCGGATATCCGGGCGGCTTATTGCCGTAATTAATCTACTGACTCCCGACGTGTCGACAGCTTTTTTAACACTTTTTTAACCGTGTAATTTGCCGGCAATTTGTCCCATGATACTGACGGGGGTTATTTTTGTTTGTTTTTTATTGTTTTCACTGAAGCGTGAGTATTTAAGGGTTAAGTTTATTTTTTTAAAGTCAATTTGGAAACGTGATCGACAGGTTTATTAATGCTAAAGTACAAAGAAGCCTATTTGATGACAATTGGATATACTTACTATTAATATTATTTATATCGATAGGTTAAAACAACCTTACTTGTACAGTATTACACGAATATTTTTAGTTTTGGTAAACGCTGACCGGTTTCGCCTTATGACATCATCACAGGTGTTTAGTCATTCTTAATCATTCACTTTTGTAACCACTGAATACTACTATTATTATAAAGAGGAAACATTTGTATTTTTATGTGCATGTTTGTAATGAATAAACTCAAAAACTACTTTTTTTTTTTTTTTTTTTTTATATTTAGGTCGACAAATTGACGCCACCCGCCTGATGGTAAGCTGAGGCGACGTCTGGCAATTGAGGGCGACTCTCACAGTACACAGGAATACTATAGAGAGTGGCCCTCAACTTGACGACCCAGTAATGTGCCTCTCCACGCTTCGCTTAAAGAGCCCAGGGTTATATGTTGGAGGAAACACGTGCGCAGGCAGGGCGTTCCAAGCCACCATCATTCGGCAGAGAAACGATCGTTTAAAACGCTCGGTTCTCGCGAAGACGGTTTCCACGGTATGAGGGTGACATCTCTGCCCGGCACGCGTTGTTCGGGATCGGAAGGGAGAGGGTGGGATCAGGTTGAAGAGCTCTTCAGAACACTCACCGTGGTAAATACGGTAGAACGCGGCCAAGGAAGCAATTGTTCGGCGCTGGGCTAGCGGCTCAAGGCTACTGAGCCGATTTCAAAAATTCTGTCACCATTAGAAAGCTACATATTTTATTTATTTTTTATTCCGCAGCCCTAGGCCGCGGCCGTACCTACGTCCATTGCCGAGCGCCTCCGGTAGACACTGGGAGAATTCCCAGTGGCGCCCGGCGGACCTTGGCCCCCATTGTGGCCACTGCGTGGTGGTCGGGTGTTACCCCGCATCCTTGGGGTCGGGTTTTACCCCGCATCCTTGGGGTCGGTTTAAAACCCGAGTCGGTGAGTGAAGTCGTGCGTGGAGTGAATTCAATTCCAGTCTAAGACTTCATATTACCGAAATGGGACACAAATAATTGTCGGAATGGGACCAAATTGAATTAGGACAAATTGGGAAGTAGCTTTCATTAAAAAATAATTTCAAAATCGGTTCACCTAGTCCAGATATAAGAGGTAACGAACATAAAAAACATACAGCCGAAATTGAGAACCTCCTCCTTTTTGGAAGTCAGTTGAAAATGTTTTAAGAAATTAGCAAAATCACAGCTTTAATAAAAACACGTCAAATATAGACACAAAAACCGTTTTAGAATTACCAGAGTGGGACCAAATCAATGTTGGAATTAAATTAAAAAGAAGTAGTAATTTTACAGTCCGAGACGCCCAGGACTGTAATTATCTGTGCCACAGCGGCTAGCACGTAAGATTTTATTGCCTTTCATCAACATTTCATCGCAAGGCAACGGGTTTCAAATTTAGTTTTCAATACTATAATATAGCTGCTTATTTTATTAAATTAATTCGGCCATTTTGGACATAACCCACTTTCTGTGACGGCAATAGGCTTGCCCCCTATTACGTGGGACTGAAAATACTGCCATATTGTGGGTGTGTAATGCGCCTCTATCTACCCCTTCGGGGTTATAGGCGTGTATATGTGTAAAAAAATTAAATATCGCTTCACAGAGTCGAAAGGTAACAAACATCCTCCTTATTTTGAGGTCGGGTAAACCAAATTTAACCGTACACAATAGAGAAGTCATGTACTCGCAGTTGTTTGGGACAAGTCACGTGACCGGCCCGTACAACGTGTGGCCGCCGGCCGGCCCGATACCAATGTCCCGCGAGAAATTACACCCGGAGCACACTGAACTCGTTTTTATTTACTTATTTTAAGTTTACTCTGTTTTTTTGGTCTTTTTTAGGTTTCCGTACCCAAAGGGTGAAATGGGAACCCTATTACTGAGGCTACGCTGTCCGTCCGTCCGTCCGTTCGTCTTGGGTTGTACCTCATGAACCATGATAGTTAGAAAGTTGAAATTTTCAAAGATGATGTGTTTTTTTACTGTTTCGGAGTGCTCCAATAATTGAAATGAAAGCAGGCCTATATCACTCGCCTAACAACCGCAAATACGCAAATACCGCAAATAGTGACGTCAGCGACAACTTGAAGTTGTAAATCAGTAAGGGGTATCTCTTGTTTGTGACACGGCATTGACAATAGAGTTGATATTGAGGCATTAACGTCATAATTATTGGTCAAATTATGCTGGTATATGTTTTACTTTACTTACAACCCTAACGTTCGAATGATGTTCTCTGTAAACAAAAGAATGTGCTTTAATTAACGACGGAGTGCAATTTCTGTATGTAAGTACTATTCCCTATTCTGTGATGAAAGGCAATCATTGATCGATAAATTTAAATACTGAACTGTTGACTAACCGATACCTGTGTAATTCAAACCAAAACTCCAACAGCCAGGACGGATGTTACATAGCACTAAATTGAATATCTGCTACCCGAACGTCAAAATGACATAACCTAACTATCTTCTTGACTTTACAGAAAGAGAACAACTCATTTTAAGTGTTCTTTTAAGTTACCGTGAAGGAACATGTCTATGTATATGCTTATTTTTTTGTATTTTACTAATGTTCGTATATTTTACTTAAATCTGTTTCTCTTTGGAGAAAAACTTATAATAAGACGAAAATTTGCCTAAACCTTATAGAAGATATTAATTCCAGACTTTGAAGTTATGAAAAACTAATGCAATTCTTTTTTGGTAACAGTTACGAACATAACATACGAATAGTCCGAGACGCCCACGACTTTAATTAGCCGTGCCTTAGCGGCTGGCACGTAAGATATTATTGCCTTTTATCAACGTTTCATCGCAAGGCAACGGGTTTAAATTTTTTTTTCAAAATTACAATGTAGCTGCTACTTTTTATTGACTTCATTCGGCCATTTTGGACATAACCCATTCTAAATGTGCCCGGTGACGGCAATAGGCTAGCCCCTATAACGTGGGACTAAAAATACTGGTAAATTGTGGGTGTGTAATGCACCCCTGCCTACCCCTTCGGGATATAGGCGTGATATGTGTGTGTGTTACGAACTGAGAATAATATTCCAAATAGCTGGTTACGAAAAACAGTAACAAAAATGGAAATTTAATTCTGTTTTTGTAGCTAGTTATGAAACGAAAAAAAAATCCGTGTTCGTAGCTACTTGTAAAACCGAGTTACGAATATAGATGGAAAAATATTTTTTTTTGGCGACTGTGTTCAAGAGTAACTATTTTTTTTTTAATATATATTAGCACAATTCATACAACGCCATCTAGTCTCAAACTAAGCAGAGCTTGTGATATGAGTACTAGATAAACTGATATAAATACTTATTAACATTTTTTTTTGTAAATACATACATATTAAACATAGGAAACATCCAGACTTCGGTACAAACGTATGTGTCATCACACAAAGTTTGTCACGACCGAGAATCGAACCCGAGACTCCGGCGTCGAAAGCGGATACACTACCAATCACGCCACCGAAGTAGGCCTACGTAGGACTTTCAAAACTACTAGCAATGATTGGGTGTGTATATTTTCACACACATTATTTTCGTACTCGGTATGCTTCCGTCCTTAATAGCTTGTTAACATTCATTGGCGGTATTTTACTTTTCCGAATTTTTTTTAGTACTGACACGTTTACACGCTCCAAGGGACGTTTTACATTCAGCAAGGATTTTTAATTATTCAATTTGGCGCGAAATGTTTTATTCTATGATTATTGCAACCCCAACAGACTATTAAATGAAAAAAAAATGCAAATATTTTTAATACGCTTTTTATGAAGCCATTTGGGTAACTCTGTTGAGTTTATTATCTTATTTGGCTATTGCAAAATTTGTCTGATAAAATGATTCGACAGATATGAAATTTGGTAGGTACAATTTAGATTACATACGGAATATATATAAATACCTCAATGGCTCACACAAATATTTGATGCAACCCGGGAATCGAACCCGGATGAGATGGCAGTCGCATACACATACCACTGCGCCACCGACTGCAAATCCTAACTTCGAGTGACTAAATGTATTTTTCAGATTTGTTTGTATTAAGCATCAAGTCAAAACCGCTGAGCTGATTGTGGTGAAATTTGGTACGGATATAGTTTGAGATCCAGAGTATACTACAAGGTACTTTTTATCTCGAAGTATTATTCCACGCGGATAAGCAATTTTTTTTTTAATTCCGCAAATCCGCGGCCGCTCCCACGTCCATTGCTGCGGGCGTCTCTGGTGACACCAGAAGGTATTTCCAGTGGCGCCCGGCGGACTTTGGCCAGCTGTGTGGCCTCTTCGGGGGTTTGATCGGAATGAAAATCCCGCGTCGTTGGGATTGGGTTCTATCCCGCGTCGGTGAGTGAATCTGGTTGCGTGCAATCAGGACGGCGGGTGGCTACCTTTACTTCACTGTCTACCATATCTTAAAGCCATTTAAAAATAATAAAATATCATAAAAGTATTTTGTATTTTAAAGCAATGAGTTTGCTTAAACTATTCTTAAAATATTAAGAAATAAATTATAAATTGATCACAAAAACTGATGACATCGGCGGGACTCGAGCCCACGGCCTTTCGCCGCCGCCGATGACATCAGTTTTAAGAACAAAATATCAATAGTGAAAATACTCGTTAATCAAATAAAGTTAGTAAGCAAGTGTATAGAGTAGTGTAGTAGAATAGCAGAATAGAAGTGTATTCATCATGTGTTAGTGATGTGTAGTGTCATGTGTCAGTTACACAACTCGTAAGACGTAATTATATATAGCAGTAGATAACGTATATATCTATTACGAGTATGTACTCATATCCGCGGTTTGAGTATAAACTAGCTATCTTTGTGGAGCCCCATGGAGCTTCGTGGAGCCCCGCCTTAGATCGTAATCAATTTAATTGGAAATTTCCTTTGATTAAACGCAAAGACGTTGTTAGAAGTTGACCTAATAACAGAGGTAGCGTCAGCATATTCCTTCGTTAACATCAAAGTTAACTTTTTTATACTAATACCACAGAATAGGGAATAGTATTTAATACTAATACTAATTATTATTTTTAAAAGGAAACATTTGATTGTTTGAATTGCGCTTCAATCGCAACGCTTCATTACTACTGAACAGATTTTGAAAATTCTTTCACTGATGTAGCTACATTATCTCGAACAAAACCTGCTCCTGAGAATGCTTGATTTTTGAGTGAAAAAATCATGAAAATCGGTTGGGTAGTTGTCGAGAAACAATTTCACATCGAGTTGCATTTGAGTCCCCTGATAAGGAGAAATAAAACCTCTACAGTGTAAGCCTCAGCCTACTGTTAAGTTATTGCATTGTAATAATAGAATTGCACTTTGATCGTTGACTTTACCTTCGTCTCTGCCTAACCTTTTAAATAAGCAGGCGTGATTGTATGTATGTTAAATTCCACATATTTCCTGCCACACATACGTCACTCATAAGTGTCAAACCAAACCACGCTTGTGTTGTGACAGTTTGTGATACGACTGTGTCACTTACCTACGTCAATTTTGCGTCTGTGGCTATCATGACCACAGTAAGTTATATTTTTCTTTGTGTAACGTTAAGTTGTGATGCAACAATAAAAAATATTTTAAAGCAATGGTAAATATGATGTTAAAACTTTTTAAATTCATAGCATTAGTTCGCTAAAATAGAAGACATTACAACGTCGACATATGTTTCACCTCTCAGAGAGAACAGCTGCTGTTCTCTCTGAGACAGTTTTGAGAATGCCTCGTGTAGAGGTGAAACATTAACAGTAATGTCTTCTATTTTAGCGAAATAATGCTAGGAATTTAAAAAGTTTTAACATCATATTAACCATTGCTTTGTCGTGGACTTTCGCCAGGTAACGCCTGATTGCATCCAATATTTAAAAAAAAATTATTTCTTTCTTTCTTTCTAAAAATGAATTGTATCGTTTCTGCTGACGGTATTAAATCCGTATATCTTAAAATTTCCACCCAGTGAATCTTGTGGCTGGTAAGATTATGCCAATAAAATTTATGTTGGTGCCCGCATAGTGCAACTTGGTCTCGCCCGATAACTTAGCCTTTGTTGTGTTGTAATGTAATCAATTTTGGGCCAGCCGACATGTTGAAAATGTTTTAGATTAGCTGTTTGTAACTAACAGTTATTTTGGAACGATTTTTTAGATGTGTAAGTTTAAAACAATGGTAAGTAAAAATTTTTTTAAGAAAAAACTTTTTAGCATTAATTAATAGCATTAATTTTTCGCAGAATCTGCGAAAAATTAATGCTATTAATTAATGCTAAAAAGTTTTTTCTTTAAAAAAATTTTTACTTACCATTGTTTTGTCATGGATTTTCGCCAAGTAACGCCTGTTTCTATCCAATATATGTGTAAGTTTGTAAGAATACTATAGGTCTACAGATGTCCCATTAATAATTATAATAATTAGGGCAATTCACACAACGCCATCTAGTCTCAAACTAAGCAGAGCTTGTGATACAAACTGATATTATTTTTTTTGTAAATACATACATATTATACATAGGAAACATCCAGACTTCGGTACAAACGCATGTGTGATCACACAAAGTTTGTCCCGACCGGGAATCGAAAAATAAATTATACCTATTAATACCAGTTAACATACAATAATATTCCAATAAAGAGGAAAGTTTTGTATTTTTGTATGTTTGTAATGAATAAACTCAAAAACTACTGTGGCGATTTCATAAATTCTTTCACCATTGGAAAGCTACATTCACACTGAGTAACATAGGCTACTTTTTATCCCGGTAATGTGTTCCCACGGGAACCGGGAACGAGTAAACTAAATCACGCGGGCGGAGCTGCGGCGATCAGCTAGTAATAAATAAATATAAATATTTTTGGACATTCTCTTCTCACACAACGTCATCTAGCCCAAATTAAGCTAATATAAGCTTGTGTTATGGGATCTAGACGACTGATAAACATACTTATATAATTCTTAATACATACATACACACATACACACATACATTCTTAATACATAGAAAATACCCAATCTCCGAAACAAACATTTGTGGATCACACATAATTTGATTCGACCCGGAACGGACGGCAGTCGCATACCGAGCACACCGAGGCAATCACTGCAAGCTTGCACTGTCTAGCAAACTTCCCGGAATAGGCAATAGGTTCGCCACGTATTATGTAAGCGGGGATTATACCGAAATAGGCGAAGTATGGGCGTCATAGGCGCCTCTGTCTACCCCTTCGGGAATGACTGCCTCGGTGGCGCAGCATTCTCATACAGTATGCGACTGCCGTCCCTGTGGACCCAGATTCGATTCCGGGTCGAATCAAATTATTTGTGTGATCCACAAATGTTTGTTTCGGAGTTTGGGTGTTCTCCATGTTTAAAATGTATTTAGAAATACATAAGTATGTTTATCAGTTGTCTAGATCCCATAACACAAGCTTATATTAGCTTAATTTGAGCTAGATGACGTTGTGTGAGAACGTCTTTTAAAAAAAGATGTGATTTGTGTCTGTCTGTCTGTAATACGGCTATTTCACTAGCGACTGTTGTTTAGAAAAAAATCCCAATAGAGATAAACTGATATTCATTCAGCGTCTTTGTACCTACGACAGCGTATACGACGACCGCGTTGGTCTATGATGTACCTACATAGTGTCATTCGGGTAGAGAACTCCCTAATAAGGTGAAACTATTAGTCAGGCAGAAACTATTAGTCAGGCAGAAACTATTAGTCAGGCAGAAACTATTAGTCAGGCAGAAACTATTAGTCAGGCAGAAACTATTAGTGAGGCCGTATAGGTGATACAATGACATAATAAACAAACACTACAACTGTTTCACTTTTTATTTAATATCCAGAATTTAAGCTGACCGGTTTCGCTTTATAGCATTATCAAGGATTGTTGTTACACTTTACATTGTTGAACTAAATTATATTAACTAAAAGCCATTGTTGAATTGAGTTCAACAATGGTTTGAAGATATGTTAGACAGTGTAGTAAAATACTTGTTAGATAAATATGTAAAGTGTGATAATTCTATAAAGCGAAACCGGTTAGGTTAAATCTTGGATATTAAATAAAAAGTGAAACAGTGTAGTTACAAGGTTATCATGTATTACTATAAGTTTCACCAATCGAAACCATCAAAGTCCGTCAAAGCTACAGGGGATACATCAGAGTGCGTACTTACCTGGGGGGTCTGGCAATAGAAGTAGGGGCGGCCGCGGCCTCGGGCAGCGGGCTTAAAAAAAGACACTGTAAGTTACCACTCTTTCATTTATAATGGACTCCTATGAACTCCCAGTCTCCAGTGCTAGTAGAAATCGAACCCCCAGATAAGTTTAACTCTTGAAGCACTACGTTAATGGTTTAACTCCATAGCTTAGTTAACCAATACTTCCTATGGATTTACGGTCGAGAACTACGGATATACGACTCTGTGGATATTGAATAATGATGTTTGACATATCGGCGACAGTGTGTCTTTGGCTGTTGCAGTATTATGTGAAGAGAAGGGGAGTGTCTATTTAATAGGTGCCGATGTTCGATCACGACACAAGGCACACACTATAAAGCTTGAAACACACTGGTCCTTCACTTACGACATATTATGTCAAGCGACGTGGGAAACAGCGACACACTGGTCCTACTTATCTACACGATATGACATTTTAAACGTGTGTGACAGCGTCGTACGCGTGGAATAGCATGGGAACACGCGAGTCTGGCGGAGAAGGTGAGACAGCGTGTTGAATGACCAGTGTCGTCAGTTCGTTGCCATACTAATAGTATAGGCTAGATTCTGTTCAGATGTCATAATGCGTGGTGAATAATTGCCTGGCCTTTATAATTCGCCACAAACTACCTTGTGGTAACTATAACCTATTAAATCTAGATTTATTCGGTTCTATAGGTACGCAATAATATCATACAATAAACTATAAAACATTACACACATACATAATCAACATAAAACTCAATCATACACCACTCCCAAGATGATATCAATATTAAGGTCTTTAAAATAATTCATGGGAGTGTCGACCTTATTATTACGTGTGAGTAGGGGTGGAAATCGTGGACACGTTTGCGGGAGAAACAGGACTCGCGGTGGGGTGGGTAGTCTTGAGGGGGAGAATGTAAAAACCACCCCGCGATCGACTTATATGCTGTATCAAGACGTGCGAGGCTCTTGGTGAATAGAAACGTAAGTACAAATTCAGATATTGGATTTTTTTTTTATATTAAGTACGCCAAATTGACTCCACTCGCCTGATGGTAAGTCCCGACGACGTCTAGCAATTGTGGGCGACTCTCACAGTACAAAATATTATAGATAGTGGCCCTCAACTTGGCGATCTAGTGATGTGGACGGAAACACGTGCGCAGGCAGGGTGATCCAGACCACTATCGTTCTGCAGAAAAACGAACATTTAAAACGTTCGGTTCTTGCAAATATGTTTTTTTTATGTGACTATACTGTTAAAATTACGTTAATATTGTTTGAATTGTACTCAAATGTTTGGATTTTTGTTACTCTTTCACACGAAACGGATTTTTATGAAACTCGACAATAATATAGTTCATACATCAGAATAACACATGAACTACTTTTTATCCCGGTAATGTGTTCCCGTGGGAATCGGAACCGTAAAAACTAGATCACGCAGACTGAGCTACCGGCAACAGCTAGTCGTACAATAAAGCCTAAATATTGCTGAGATGTTTCTATTGCTGTGCAAACTGCAAAAAGGAGATTAGCGTATGGACAACAAGCAAAGTAAAATAAACAGTAAACACTATTTAGAGTTGTTTTTTTTTTCACCGCAGATTTTGCTAGTAGTTTAGTTGGTCCCATGTCAGGAGGTAAGCCTATTGTCCCCACAAAAAACACTAACCATTCTCTAATCTAAACCTAAATTCCAATTACCAGGTCCCATGTTACATAGATACCTGTCTCTGTATCCACCTTTCTCCCTTCCGATCCCGAACAACGCGTGCCGGGCAGAGATGCCACTCTCACATTGTCGAAAACATCTTCACGAGAACCAAGCGGTTTAAACATTCATTTCTCTGCCGAACGAGTGCTCTGCCTGTGCATGTGTTTCCTCCCACATATATAACCATGAGTTCTTTAAGCAGAGCGTGAAGATAATAATAATAATAATAATGCTTTCAATGGTTGGGTGATACCTTTATTGTTATACTCCTTTGGCATATTTAGGTGGACTCAAACGGAACTAGACGCCCTGGATAGGCGAGTCCGTCAACAACTCACATTGCATCGAATGTTACACCCACGATCATCTGTCATGAGACTGTACATTCCACGGAAGTGGGGGGGTCGGGGATTTTTGAATGCCAAGAACCTCCACAACCGTGAAGTGTGCAGTCTGAGAGATTACTTTCTACAGAACGGGTGTGACATTCATTGCGATGTCGTGATGGTTGACAAGGGCCTGACACCTCTTTCCTTGGCTAACGAGAACTGGCGTAAACCAAAGGTACTAGGTACTGAAGACCGTAGGGACGTATGGAAGAGTAAGGAGCTACACGGGCGGTTCTACCGGGTCTTAACAGGACCCGACGTAGACCTGCTCGCATCGGTGAACTGGCTGCGTTTTGGGGACCTCTTTGGGGAAACTGAAGGTTTTGCCTGTGCAATTGCAGATGAGGTTATCAAGACGAACAACTATCGGAAATACATCATGAAGGACGGTACGGTCGACATTTGTCGAGCATGCCACCGTCCTGGTGAATCACTTCGCCATATTATTTCCGGTTGTTCGTATCTTGCTAACACCGAGTACTTGCATAGGCACAATCAAGTAGCCAAGATCATCCACCAGCAACTTGCTCTTCAATATGGCCTTATTGAGTTTGAAGTACCGTACTATAAGTACACACCAGTGCCAGTTCTTGAGAATGGTCGTGCATTGCTCTACTGGGACCGATCAATCATCACGGACAGGACTATTGTTGCCAATAGGCCCGATATCGTGTTGGTTGATCGGACCCAGCGTCGGGCAGTGCTCGTCGATATCGCCGTCCCGCATGACGAGAATCTCGTGAAGGCAGAGAAGGACAAACTTAGTAAGTACCTCGATCTGTCCTTCGAGATAACCGCCATGTGGGACGTAGACTCGACGATCATTGTCCCGGTGGTCGTTTCGGCAAACGGATTAATAGCGAAGAGTCTCGATTAACATCTCAAGAGACTCTCGTTAGATTGTTGGATCAAGAGTCAGATTCAGAAGGCTGTTATCCTCGACACGTGCCGTATTGTTAGGAGGTTTCTTAGTCTGTAGCCTCCACCGCCGGTAGTTTGGGTCCTACTCCGCTACTGGTGGGTCACTATTTTTTATATTTTTAAATGTATTTGTTTCTTTTTTTTATAAATGTATTTAAAAATGTATAAAATAAGAATGTAAAGGAATAAACGAAATAATAATAATGTGGATTCGGCGATTATTGTTCCGATAGTCGTATCTGCACATGGCCCAATAGCCAAGAGTCTCGACCTCCATCTACAGAGGCTCGCGTTAGGCAGCTGGGTCCAGGGCTTAATGCAGAAGGCGGTTCTGTTGAACACGGCCCGTATTGTGCGGAAGTTACTATCTCTGGAGCCCTAACCACCGGTAGCTTGGTCCCTGTACTCGATATCGGTGGGTTACTGTTTTTTATATTTTTAAATGTATTTTTTATAAATCTATTTAAAAATGTAATCAATATGTGTAATATATTTAATAAAGAGAATAATAATAATAATTTTTGGACATTCTCACACAGCGTCATCTAACCCAAACTAAGCTATAAGCTAGTGCGAACCCGAGACAGTCGAAAGCCGATGCACTACCGACCACGTCACCGAAGCAGTCACAGAAGAGGCACATCACTAGGTCGTCAAGTTGAGGGCCACTTTCTATAGTATTCCGTGTACTATGAAGGTCGTCCACAATCGCCACATATCACCATCAGGTGGGGGGCGTAAATTTGGCAAAGCTAATTTAAAAAAAAACCTAGGCACAATCTCCATAGTTCAGGGTTGTACCTTTACCTGGAACCATAAAAGTAACTATACTCTGTCCATTCTTTTATTTTCTTTTTGACAGTACGATTTGACTTTCAATAATCGTGAAGGTCTAAATTAAATACTTTATTATTTTATTTTAATAGAATCGTACCGTCAAAAGGAATATAAACGAATGGACAGAGTATAGCGAAGTGTTGGTACCTCTGTCTACCTCTATTAGTAAACAACTGTAATTATGTGTACTCAAAAGAGGACATTCTTTTCTCAAAAGAGACATTTTTTTTTTGTACCTAGGTTAAGTTAAAAGCTAACAAATAGTGATAAATAAGTATGTGACATCAACTGAAACATTTGAACATTTAGGATGCTAAGTGTCCTTAATAACATTCTTATAGAACTACTTTTACTTGTATTGGTTTTCTTGTTCCAATTTGTCTCACCGAATAAGTATTAAGTTAAAAACTAACAAAGCATGATAAACAAATACATAAAATCGACTTTATGTGCTATTATCGGGCGTTAATAGTATAAATAATTTACTTTCCAAAAGCTTCATCAGATATAAAGCACTTACAGTATATTTTGCGGTTACCCCTCTATGCGGCAGAGACGTCACCACCCACACAAATTTTACGTCGTCTCGCGAGCTCTACACGTATTTATTATGTACCGTCTTCTCTATGTAGAGAACCAAGATAGTAATTACGTATATTAAGTATTACACGTAGGTACGTGTAATACATAGTATAGTATAGTAAGTAATACGTATAGTAGGTACTATACGTACCTATTATTATAGAGTTCCTAAGAATATATAGATATATAGAAGAATATATAGATAGAATGAGATTCTTTACTTAAACTTTCGCGTTTTGTATACGCTATAAACTTGAGACAACGGGTATTTTACCCAATTATGTTAAGATATAAAGGATGAATCGCTTAAAAGATTATAAGTAAGGATGTCGGGTACTCATTAGGTCAGATCAAACAACACGGTCAAACACGATCAAACGTGTTTTATTAAATAGTTCTTGGCTTTTGCGTTCATATCTCTAATTTTGTTTCCATTGTTTTGTTTTGATTTTTTGTACACTGTGTGGGATTCTAGATTGCTGATCTCCTTCCGGAATGTTTTTTTCAGCTCTCGGCTTATTATCTTGATTTTATGCATTAATGGCCGGTACTTGCATCGGGGAACCTTTGTCTAACTCATCTTCGTCGACTTCATCGTCTGGAATCAGGAAAAATCTACCAGAGAGGTTCCTCATGCAGTCTTCACAACCCCATTCTATGCCGGAAGAATTTCGAAGGGTATTTAATTGGTTATGAGACAATTTAGAACAGGTTGGATCACCATGAAGTATCTTCTCACATCGGCTGCATTCCAAGCCAGGAAGTTTTTTGGTAATATTTTTTTTACACTTAAAACACTTTTTTAGTACCATTGTGGGTAGTGTTATAAATTATTATCGGTTAATGTGCACAACTAATCGCTATATGACACAACGATGCAGATTGAACTATCACGGTAATAATTATATCCCGACTAAAATCTGTGAATATTATTGAAATGTCATAGCGAGGGGCTCGTGGTCTAATGGTAACCGACAATGTTCAACAACACATTGCAACGGTTAAGCAACATCTAGTCAGGCCGGTCTTAGGATGGGTGACCATTTCTTAAGACACTGAAATTCCTCCGTGCCTCGAAGAGCACCTATCGCAAGACTGGCCTGACTAGATGTTGCTTAACCTTTGCAATGTGTTAACATTATCGGTTACCACTAGACCACGAACCCCTCCCGTGTAGTTTGACCATTATGGATCAGTTTACCATAATAATATAAAAACATAAATATTTAAAAACTTTTAGGCCTGTCTATGGCGATTCAAATTTCGCTGGAATAGCAATGCCACCTACCGGGTCCAGTTGTAAACCTAAAACATCCTACTAATATTATAAACGCGAAAGTTTGTGAGTATGTATGTATGTATGTATGTATGTATGGATGGATGGATGTTTGTTACTCTTTCACGTAAAAACGACTGAATGGATTTTAATGAAACTTTACAATAATATAGCTTATACATCAGAATAACACATAGGCTACAATTTATAAAGATATTGTGTGAATTGTTCAAAATATGACGATAAGTGTCAAGTAAGTAGGAAGCGACGATGACAAATCGAGTGCGCGATACTACGGGAAAGGGAAAAAAATCAAATTACTACGCGGACGAAGTCGCGAGCGACCACTAGTTTTCGAATAAAATTGAACACCCACTTTTAATTTCATCAAAATCGGTCCAGCCGTTTAGGAGGAGTTCAGTGACAAAGAATCTAGTTCAGCAAACGTTTAAAAGGATTTTTTTTAATTTAAGGCGTTATTTGCGATCACTTTCGATTGAACAAAAACACTGGCCTTTATAAAAAAGCACATTCCGCTAAATTAAAACAAAATGTGCCACACAAATCTAAATTTCGAACATCCCCACCCAACACATAACTATAGAAACAAAAACACCAATGAAAGGGCACATTTAAATTTGGAACTCAACTATAAAAGGCGCAGGTATATAGTCAACCCACGGGAAGAATTCTATTTTGCAAAAATATAGCAATAGTAAGTTATACTTTATAGTACGACTCGACCCCTTGCTTGAAGGAGAAAAGGGCGGAGTAGGAAATGGGGTCGAAGTTGCGGGGTGTTTCTGCGTCGGGCGGGGTGTCTCCTAAAAACGGTAAAGTAGCTCCCCCTACCCTCTATAACTATTTTATGTGGTCCCCTTAGAAAGACAGCGGAGATGGGGCCGCGCGATACGTTCTATAGGCGTAGTTAGAATGGGGAAGTGAAATTTTAATATGTCTAGCCATTTAAGAATTCATGGCGGATTTATAATTAAATGCCTAATTAGGGTATTGCGTTGTTTTCACAATATGAGTCGCATATGAATTTTAACTTGGCGGTAAATCAGGGTTTTGTTTTGATGGTATGTGAAAGTTTATTTATAAAATAAAATGTCTGTTTACTGTTTCATTATGAATGTTTGATAATATTTATCATAAAAAAGAAGTTTCGGGAAAACTAGTAGAACGTATTTATTTGCGATGGCTAGAATTATTCAAATAAAATAGTGAGAGCTTGTAAACATTTTTTCACGAGAGGATCGATGACATTTCTTAAAAATGATGCTTCATATTATTTGTTATACTTTTGTAATTATTGTAAGTACCTACCTACCTACATAACTATGTCTAATTAATTTGAAACTTTCTATAACTATAAGGTTGACGTCATAGTTTAGTTTCAAACAATTCAATAAAAATATTTTACAGTCTTCTATATACTATTGAATAGATTTAAAAGTTATTAAGGAAGATACTAAACACATACACAAACTATCACGACATTTTTTACCCAAAACTAGCAATAAAAAAAACGAAAACACATAAAATCACCTCTTCATCCTCAAAAGGTAAACAGAGGTGTTTAACAGACCCACATTTCGTCAGTCACTGTTGCTCCCACTTATTATGAGGTGAGCATATTGCCGTTTCTGGGCAATTTTTAGGAACACTATACAAAACACTGAAAATTACTTTCACACATTGAAAATATTAGTTACTTTTGCAACTTTAGTTCTGCGCACATAATTATTAATGGATCTGGTACCCATATTGGTGGAATCTGCTACAAATATTGCACAAACACACATATACTTTTCCACTGTTATAATTTTAATTCTACTGACTGGTTTCACCTCATGGCATCATAGGATAAAGGATAAAAAACTTTAATGATTAAAATGTTAAGTGAACATACCGCTTCAAATTTGAAATTCGGCTTTTATCGTGATGAAAATTTGGAAATTGCCAATTTTTACTTAAAATTATTATCCTTGCCGATCCCGATAGTGGGTGCTAAGCCTAAGATATGTACTACTACACTCGTCAAAGGTCAATCTTATACTAAGTACTTAACAATAACTACAGGTGAGTTGAACGTCTATAGACTCCCTTCTTAAAAGTACAAAATTCACCTGTGGCACCCTTTATAATGACAACAGGTTTTAAAAGAAACTTATTGTGTTCGAAACTTGACCGCTATAAAACTTTTTCATGTTTTGATATCGTGAGAATGTAGAAAAAAAATAATTTCTTTCTTGGGTCTATAGTGGTCTCACCAAGATGTTTGAGGCCCTAGACGAACCTACCGATCGCATGCTGTAGTGGCTGTTACTACCGAAACTACTTAACATAGTGTCTTCACTGAAATTAGGCTAGTAGTTTTTTTTTCAATATATGAAAACTACACACTTTATAACAAATATAAAAAAATTATCAATCAGCTTACATGAGATAAGACCTAACACTAAGCACTCCCTAGATTCCTCGTTATCATGCATTCATTACTCATTATTACATTAGGTATCTTCATTAGCACATCTTCAAAATATATGTTTTAATAAAAAAAAACAAGTTATAACGCACAATCCTAAATACCACCAATTGTTGGTAAGTAAGTACAATTCCGGTAAAATTTCCCACAACCCTATCACCTTCAACTTTAAAAATAGTGCAAAACTGGGTTTCAATTACTCCAGTAATTCAGATCTTGATAAAATACTTGCTTTAGTAAACCTGTTCGATCGACAATACTGGTCGGTCAACATTTGTCAAAAAGACAACATTTCAAACACAATTTCTCACACTGTTACCAAAAGTTAAATTTTTTAGTCTCATACAAAGGGATGGACGGACATTCAAATAAAAATTAAGATTGTATTCGTAAAAACCAGTTCTATTGGGGTGAAAAGAAGACTTACAAAAATCTATTTGTGGCAAGAGTTTGATAAAAGAAATAAGTGGTCGACTGAAAAACTACAAAAAATCACGTTTCTTTTAATAGTGAATAGTTAAGTTGATACTTTTTATTAGTTAAAGTGTCTCAGCCAGAGGTACCAATTATAAACGAAACAAAAAGTATTTTTAATCGAATTGACTTTTTGTTTGATATTTTTAATATTTTGTTTAACTAATTTTCATTAAAGAGTTAACATTAAGCATCAATTGAGACCGGAAGTGAAATTTAGATATATTTTTTTTAAATATTAATGGACATTCTCACACAACGTCATCTAGCACAAACTAAGCTACAAGCTTGTGATATGGGATCTTGACAACTGATAAACATACTTATATATTTCTAAATACACACATAATATATATATATAGAAAACACCCAAACTCGGAAATAAACATTAGTGGATCTCACAAATATTTGATTCGACCCGGGGATCGAACCCGAGACTCCGGAGTCGAAAGCCGACGCAC
This sequence comes from Nudaria mundana, assembly GCA_963556515.1. Classification (NCBI taxonomy): domain Eukaryota; kingdom Metazoa; phylum Arthropoda; class Insecta; order Lepidoptera; family Erebidae; genus Nudaria; species Nudaria mundana. The sequence goes on from OY748313.1 coordinate 10,388,662, forward strand.
TACCGGCCACGCCACCGAAGCAGTCAAAAAAATATTTAGGTAGGTAGGTTTAGAAGTGGTTTTTGTTGAGTATTTAAAAACCATCTCGTCAATACAAAACGAGAGCAAAAGAGACCAACATCTCCAGCGCCCAAAAATACTTGCCGCCTGTTACGTAGGGGTTAAAGAATTGGCAAAATGTAGGCGTAATTAGCGCATCTATCTACCGCTTCGCGAATAACGTGTTAATACATCAAAAAAAAAATCAAAACAAAGAAAAATAATAAAAATAAAAATATACCTATTCCAAATTACGTAATATTACACCAAAATGTTTGTGATCCCTGCACGGCTGCTTACACTCATGTAAAAAGCCAACGTCTAAGGCGCACGGAACGAGGAGATGGGGTTGGGGAGGCAGCATCGCGGCTCGTACACGTACCTGCGATGTGTCTATGTGTACTTATGTGTGCGCTTATATTTTCATTTCAATAGTTTTTGTGTTGCAACCGTGAGTGTGGGGTAAATGTGTGTGCGTTAATGGCGTATTGATTCAGCCCCGTAGCGAGTTAGCAAGTTTATGATCTTTAAGAAATGTATTTTATGTTTTATTTTGATGATGGTGTCCGAGACCTCAGTCCTAGACGCCCAGGACTTTAATTGGCCATGCCATAGCGGCTGGCACGTAAGATTTTGTTGCCTTTCATCAATATTTCATCGCACGACAACGAGTTTAAATTTTTTTTTCAAAATTACAATATAGCTGCTACTTTTTAATAAATTCATTTGGCCATTTAGGACATGACCCATTAAATGTGTGCCCGGTGACGGCAATAGGCTTGCCCCCTATTACGTGTGTCCAAAATACTGGCAAATTGTGGGTGTGTAATGCACCTCTGCCTACTCCTTCGGGGATATAGGCGTGATATGTGTCTGTCTTGATGATGGTGAGCTTTGTTCCAATCAACATGTCTAGAGCCCAAGTCATTTTCAACTCCGCGCGGTGCACCTGCTGACCGGTATCGAAACTCCGGCAAAAATACTTAATTTGCTCGGAAAAAGGATTAACTTCTGGCCACGTGAGATGTACAGTGACTGACCAAAACTGGGTTTAATATATGTAGGTATGTGATTTATTGATGAATGTACAGGGGGCTGTAGAAACAAACACGGGATTAAAGATATCCGACTAACGTTGATAGACGAGATTTTTTTTCTACATTTCCAAGAAAACTACATACTTTTTTTTGGTAGAATTTGGATATTCCATTCTTTTGTCTAATCCGTTCGGAAGAATAACGTGACTTCCTATGTACTGTGAATAAGATCTAATATTCATTATAAGCGCACAGCGAATTGTGGACGCAAAAAGTAAGGAACACTAGTTTAAATTGAAAAATTATTTTTGTGTCGGATAAACAAATGACTACTAGGGCCACTATGAGAGGCAATAAAAAACAGTTAAAAGATTTCCGTTACGTGTACTGCATAATTTACTTTAATTTTATTATTAGTACTAAAACAATGTATGCAATTAATACAATTAACTATTTAATGAAACCAACTATTACTTCAAAATATGCAAATTAATTATTTCTCTAAAACTTGAATTTAGCGATAAGGTCGCCTATTGTACATTATTTTCAAGGCATGTGAAGCATATTATTTTGCTTGTTTTTTTATTTATGTACAATCAAGAATATATTATCTGTATTTACAAGAAATTTATTTAATAATAATATATTAATTAAACTTTTACTAGAAAATTAACAAAATGTTGTTAACCCCATCGTTTCACCGGCGGAGTTTGAAAAAGCCAGCGTCTAAGGAGGCAAGAGGCGCGCGGGATGAAGGGGGCACTTATATTTTAAGATGGCTTCCGAGCGCGCGAATATCGACGCTGCCTCAACCCCCGCACATCGCCCACCCTCGCACTTACGCCACGCTATTCGTTAGCACACTGATTTTGTTCTCCTTGTGCCTTTTTTTTTATTTAAATTTTGAAAATGGAAAATGTAACATAGAGACTTAAATCGAATAATTAGGGGCCTGGTTGTAGACCTAGTATACGGCCAGCATCTATGAACTCAAATAATGATACATACATACATATGATCACACCTGTTTTCCCAAAAGGGTAAGCAGGATTATTATTCGCCAGTAGCTTTGTCAAATAGGAGGCAAGCCTATATTGCCACTTAATGTCAAGCACATAATATATCAGTGAAGCTTCAGTTTCGTTATAGTAGGTTTCGGCACAGTTCAGTATCAGTGCAAAATATTATTTACTAGCGGACGCCTGCTAGACAAATTATATACTAAACCCTTCCTATACCCCCACTCAATCCATTGGTGAAAACCGTATCAAAATCCGTTGCGTATTTTTAAAGATACATACTCGCGCGGCTATCCGCTCTCTTGAAGGCCCTCTTGCTGGATTTTGTGGCCGGGTTTACGTTGCTTTGAGGTGGCCCACGTTTAGGTCGCGCACAGCCCGGGCCCTGATCCAGGCGCGACAGACGAAAGCGACTTTGTTTTATAATATTTAGTGATATTGATACATTTTCTATGAACGCATCCAAACGTGTCAGTGTCTGTGAGGACTTTTATGTTTGCCAGAGCCTCATCCGTTGATCGGCAGGTGCACCACTTGCAGTTGAGTTTAGAATGGATATCTAAGATGTTGGCTAGGGTTCCCCTATGCACATACTCGTTTTATTTATTTATTTATTTATTACAAGGTACGCTTACAGACTACTGTCATCACATGATAAAAAAACATTTGAGGCAGATTTACAAGTCCAGACAGTGATCCAAATTTAGCATACACATCATGACACAAGTAAACATATATAGTATAATTAATTCTCTTATATCAAAGCAAGGAAATTAAGTTAAACTTAAGGAAAAGCACTTATGATACGCGATACGACTATCTTGTACTGGGAGATTGCACCGTGGAATACATCCACATCCTCCACCCGATTCAACTCATTGAATGTACGACACATCCTAACCAGAGGGTTATAGAATGAGGTATTATTTTTGTAGGCCTGAATCAGAAACACATTTGGACAGCGTGACCTGTGTCTCATGTTAATAGATACAGCAGACAACAAGCATGGCGCATCAATGACAGAGTGAATAATCTTGTGGAGGCAAAGGAGATCATATCTTTTGCGGCGGGCCTGAAGCGAAATCATACCAAACTCCGCCAATCTCTCATTATAGTCCCGCAATGATCTACCATAGTTAAATTTGCGGGCGACGTACTTCAAGCAACGTCGCTGCACGCTCTCTATGGCATCTGTATGAACACCATAGAAAGGGGACCATACTGGACAACAATATTCAAGACCACTCCGGACCAGACTTGTAAAAAGAGTCAATAAACTCTGTTTTCTTTTAAAATTTTTGGTTGACCTGATGATAAAGCCCAGTAGTCTGCGGGCTCTATTTACTATATGTGAGTAGTGAAGGCGGAATGTCAGTTGCTCATCAAAAAGCACTCCTAAATCCTTAACGGAAGTCTTTCTCTCCAAAGCTTGACCTTCCACAAGATATTCATTGTTAGTTATATTACGTCTTCTAGTGAAAGAAATATAACAGGACTTCCTCACGTTAAGACTCATTTTGTTGAATGAGCACCACTCAGAGACCATTTCCAAGTCATCCTGAAGTGCTACTCCGTGTTTAAGATCTCTAACATCCACGAAAATTTTGAGATCGTCGGCGTAGAGAAGGGAGGGGCAGGATAATCGGCTGACAAGGTCATTTATAAATATAACAAAAAGAAGTGGCCCCAGGTGTGATCCCTGCGGAACCCCGGATGAAGCCGATATGGACGAAGATGAATAGCCCTTCACGGTGACAAGCTGACTACGGTTACCCAGGTAAGAGGTGACCCACCTTAGCAAAGAACCATTAACGCCGTAATGTTTAAGTTTAAGGCTTAGTAGATGGTGACTGACTTTATCGAAGGCCTTACTGAATTCTAGGTATATAGCGTCAACCTGACCTCCAGTGGCAAACGACTGACAAAGATAATTTTTAAACACCAACAAATTACTCAAAGTCGATCTCTTTTTGACAAAACCGTGCTGCTTCTCTGATAAATAGTTACTGAGGTGATGATAAAGGGGGGAGTATACGAGAGTTTCGAATAATTTGGCCAGACAAGACAAGATACTTATCGGCCTATAATTAGCACACTGTGCTTTGTCACCCGCCTTAAATATAGGAACAATATGTGCCACCTTCCAACGCACTGGAAAGATTCCAGACTGTAAAGATTTATTAAAAATAATAGACAGTGGGAGATATAGTTCCTCACAACACCTCTTTATAAACACCGGCGGGATTCCATCTGGACCCGCTCCCTTTCGTACATCCAACTGCTTTATTTTTGAGCAGATATCCTGTTGGTTGATCAAGACCTGGTACAGAGACAAGTTTCCAACCTCAGGCATATTATGGAGAACGGAGGATTGTCCATCAGGAGGACCGTCGTAGACTGATCCGAAGTATTCAGCGAACAGTTCGCACATACCTTGTCCATTAGAACAACTTTTACTGTTATGCACCATTGTAAGGGGTATTGTAGAACCACCCTTCCTGTCGTTAACATATCGCCAGAACAGCTTAGGATCGTCACTCAAGGACTCCTCCACGGAAGCCAAAAAGGTTCTATAACAGTCTGTGATAAGGGCCTTACACCTGCTACGAAGTAGAGAAAATGTATCATAATCCCTAGGATTAGAAATTTTTTTAAAACGCTTGTGGAACTTATTTTTCTCCTTAATACAGCGTATCAGCGCCTGGCTGTACCAGAGTGGGTATCTGTCAGAAGCTAAGTTTCTTACAAGAGGTGTGTTTTTTGAAATTATCTCATTTAATATCTTATAAAAAGAATCCAAACATTCGTTGACGTCCGCTGGTGAGAGTAAAAATTCCCAGTGCACGCAACTCAACTCAGATTTCACATTGACATACTGACATTTGTTAAAGTTATAACGGGCATTAAATTTGGGTTTAGTTACCCTAACACTACCATATGTGACTTCAATCTGATATGCCAAATGATGCTTATCTGAGTGGCATAAGGGTTCGGTCTGCTGTACAGTGACCAAATTGTGATGTAAAGTAGTCAACACAAGGTCCAAATATCGGTTATTTTTGTTAGGAATATCGTTGCATTGAATCAAGCTACAGACGTCCATCGTTTCTATAAGTAAATTAGCCTATATATTACGATCAAGTGGATTTGTTGGTAGGGTGATGGCACAGTCCATCCGCCTGACCCATGTTAAGTTTGCACTATTGAAATCGCCCAGCACAAGAAAGTCGCCACCAAAAGCAGAGCTGAGTATTATATTTTGTGTATTATAATGAAATGCTTCCACATCCTCCAAAGGTAAATCAGGTGGTAAATAGCAAAGACAAATATGTAAAGACGTATCATCCCGTTTACCGGATGGTATGGTGAGCCAGATATCCTCAACTCTGCTTTCCCAAGCCGTCTGACGGAAAACACTTATATTATTTTTCACAGCAACATAGACACCTCCACCTTCCTGCTTATGGGAGCATGCACTCTCGCGATCACGCCTATGAACGATATACCTATTATCTATAGTCTCGCTATCGAAAACGCTACTGTCAAAATTTGTCTCAGTCAGACAGACAATATCATAATCAGCATTTAAGAGATTTAAAATAAAATAAAATAAAATAAAATAACGTTTATTATCTTTGAAATTTTCAGAAAATTATTTAGATTCGTCAGAAGTTGGTGTGACTCTACCGAGGGTTCCAAAATGCAACGAGACTGAGAAGAGCCCTCAAGAAACTCAGCTCGGCTTTTTTCAAAATATTTCATCTTAAATCTAATACAGAGTTATTTAGAAAGGAGCAATTCGTTACGTTGTTACAACCAGGCCGCCTTGTCATCTAAGAAATCATTAATACTATAATAAGCTTTATGGCACAATTTACTTTTTATTAGTTTTTTAAATTTATTGACAGATAAATTTGCTATTTCGGTTGGCAATGTATTGTACATTCGAATAAAGTTCCCCGCAAAAGAATTACTCACTTTATGAAGCCTAAATTTAGGAACAGCCAGTTTATCCTTATTTCTTAAGTTTAGATTATGATTATCACTATTTTTCACAAATTTACTTTTGTTCTTGTGGGTATACAATAAAATTTCATAAATATACTGTGAATACACTGTAAGGATGTTAATATGCTTAAACTTATCTCTTAATGACTCCCGAGACCCCATTCGATAGATAGTCCGGATAGCCCTCTTCTGCAACACAAAGATGCATTCAATATCGGCAGCGTTACCCCACAGTAGTATGCCATATGTCATGATACTGTGGAAGTAGCTGAAGTAGACAAGACGCGCCGTTTTAATGTCTGTAAGTTGTCGGATCTTTTTGACAGCATAGGCTGCTGAACTAAGCCTGGCCGAAATTTTCCCGATATGAGGCCCCCATTGCAATTTGGAGTCTAACGTTATGCCCAGAAAGACAGTGTCATCGACCAATTCTATTATATCATCCCTAACCTTAACACTGGTTTTAACAAGTCTTACATTAGGTAAGGTGAATCTTACACATTTAGTTTTATTTTCATTTAATAATAAATTATTAGCACAAAACCAGTGGACTATCCTAGAGAGGGCAATGTTTACATCGTCAAGTTCGCGCTGTCCACGTTTAACTTTAAATATTAAAGAAGTGTCATCAGCAAACAAAACTACCTCGTGGTCGTCTCTTATGAGGTGAGGGAGATCATTAATATATACTAGAAAAAGAAAAGGTCCCAAAATTGAACCCTGCGGTACCCCCATTGCTACAGGAGAACCAGGTGACTGTTTACCATTGATCACTACTTTCTGGACCCTATCACTTAAGTAAGAATTGACGAAATTCAAGGCCGTCCCCCGGATTCCGTAATGATCAAGTTTCTTAATTAAAGTCTGGTGCTGAACGCAATCGAAGGCCTTAGATAAGTCACAGAATACACCATAAGCATCATATGACTCATCCCAGGCCCTGTATATACACTCTAATAATTTAATACCGGCATCAGTGGTGGACCGACCACGAGTGAAACCGAATTGTTTTGTATGTAATAGTTTATTAACGTTAAAGTGATTTTGCATTTGATTAAGCATAATTTTTTCAAAAATTTTACTAAATGTAGGTAGTACAGAAATGGGACGGAAATTGGACGGATCTGAAGTACTACCCGATTTAAACAGGGGAATTAATTTACTAGATTTCATTAAATCAGGGAACACACCACTATCAACACAATTATTAAATATTATTACTAGTTCAGGAGCAACCATTTCAATAAAAGAATTTACTAAATACACAGAGATGCCCCAGAGGTCAGCTGTTTTCTTGATATTTAAAGATTTAAAAGTTTTTAAGATAGTGTTTATGTTAACTTTACTGAATTTAAATATAACGTTACAACAAGGAACGTTTGCTTTTAACAAAGATTCTGCAATGGGGGTTGAAGAGCCTAGGGTTTTTGTCAAATCTACAGGAATTCGGGAGAAAAAATTTTCAAATTCGTTAGCGACCTCGAAGTCTGATGTAGTTATTTTACCATTTATATTAAGTTTAAAATGATTATCATTTAATTTTTGTTGACCTCTTTCCGCGTTTATAATTTTCCAAGTAGATTTAACTTTGTCTGCACTATTGAGAATTTTATCACTTATATATTTTGATTTAGCTGCTAAACAATCTGCTTTAAACTTTTTTGAATAAGTTTTAACATAATCTAGAAATGCAACTGATCTATTAAGCTGTCTTTCTGAGTATAGTTCATAAAGTTTTTGTCTACTTTTGTGTATACCCTCAGTGGCCCATTCACTGAAAGTAGGACTATCACTAATCATGACCTCCTTAGACTTGAATATGGAGTTGAACTCGTTGTAAAAAGAATCAAAAAATAATTTATACATTACATTTGGATCTAAGCCAGTGTCTAAGAATGGAATTTTATTGCAAAGTCCAACCCTCATACGTTCCAAGCGGTCACCAGTTATTGGTCTAATTAATCTAATCTAATTTAAGTAAATAGTATCAAGCTTAGATCTAGCCCTACCCGAATTTTGATAAAAGATATTATACATTGTTAATGGAAACTATAAACTAAACAGCAAGGGCCAAATAAAGTAAGTAATATAAAGTTTGTTTCTTTTAACTATTAACAACAAACTTACAACTTTTCGAGAAAATCAAGATTCCTAATAGGAAAGGCTTTAGCATTATCATCTTTACGTATATAGATTTGACCATATTTTATCCATACATATTTAAAACCACGATCCTTGGCAAACTTTCTCACTGCAGCATGTAAGCTCTTTTGTTCCGGACTCAGATGCTCCGTGACGAAAACTCTACAGGTGCCACCCGGAATTTCAAGGTCCGAAGACGTTAAACCACGTTCAGGGTGAGCTTTGTTGTACCTATGTGTCCCCGAAAGCACTAGATCCCTGATCATTGGTGTTGAGAACGTAACCATTATGTTTCGTGGCCTACTGGAGGAGGCGTCAAATTTTGCAACTCTGCGGCATGCGCTAATATTGCCGTCAGCTATAGGAACCTTCACCACGTCACACAGTTTCTTCAACAACAGCAAGACGTTCTCGTTTTTGCGTTCAGGCACTGCTTGTATTTCAATATTGTAGCCTCGTGACACTTTCTCCATCCCCGCGAGACGTGAATTAAGTTTTGCTATTTCAGATTGTAGCCTATGATTTTCCAACTCCAAAACCTTTATGGTGCTAGCGGTATTCTGAATGTCAGACCTCAGCTCCTGCTGTTCCTGGCAAATAAAATCTGTGGTAACACTAAAATCATCCTTAATATCTTTAATAGCATTTTCTATTTCGCTTGCTACCATTTCCTTGACATCATTACGTAAGGCTTTACGGAAGCTCTCCATAAATACTGTTAGACTTGAGTTGAGCTTCTGATCCAGAAGAGCACCTATCCCCTCCATAATCACCACCTCAGCAGTGTCTGTAACGGAGTTGGACTTTGACACTTGCACAGCGGGTGCGGCAGCATTAGAGCACTCAGGTGAAATCACATCACAGGAAATATTCAAAGACTCGTTGCCAAGTGGTAGTGAATGGCTTCCGCGCACTGGTGTGTTGTCGGAGGTCCGAGTTCGCCTTGTAACGTTATTACACGAGGGGCAAGACCAGTTCGATGTTTGCTCCTTTTTAAGAGTAGAAAATTGAATCTCATTAATATTAAGACATTGGTAATGGTACTTACCAAGACACAACCGACATATCAATGCTTCTTTGCCATCGAGGGCTGTATTACAGGCGCTACAAATCATGTTTACAGTAAATCGCCACTCACTTTGCAGACAGGTGCAACTACATGCAAGTTTATTTTATTATGTCCCGAAAGGTCCTGTGTCAAAGATAAATGTCCACCTCACTCGTCAGTCTATTTTAGGGTGTCCCAAAACACTCCTGTGTGAAAGGCCCGGTGACACTATAATGGCCAAAATGTCCGCTTCACTCGCCAGTTCACGACCACACGCAAATTGATGTATGTGGGTAGCACGAAAAAAAAAAATGTCTGACGTTTTAATGTATTTCCACATATAAGTCCATCGAAAGAACAGGATCCAGGAAACCCCTACACCATCCCACTCGCGGTATCACTGTGCACAAGATGATATATGATACTTGTGAAAACTATTGCTTTAAACTTATTTCCAGACAAAATACAACGGTCGAACATTACGTGAACACCAACTGAACTTAATATCCTTATTGTTTTTTCTTAATAATTATAAAAATAATAATAAATATCAATAAAAATAATAATTATCCTTCATGAACTCCCCAATTATATTACTATATAACAACACAACATGTAGGTCTTCAGGTCTTTTTACCAAAACTGGTGGGTAGTAGTGAATTTGAGACAATGTCAGTCAATTTGGCGGTACGAGTTGGCTTTTTCTCTTATGATAGTTATGGCAATAAACCTGCATGTTACCGGAGAAATATGAAATCCATCATTGTATACAATTCCTAGACAATCAAGACAATATACTTTTTGGAACGAAGTTCTCTAACGCGGCTTACTAGTAGTTCGATTTAGTAGAAATTTTCACGTTACTCTTATCAGTGATTCCCAACCGGTGGTCCGCAGAAGCCAAAATATGGTCCGCTTTTTATTTGATATTTTTTTTTTATTTAGCGTCGGCGTCGTTAGTAAAATGAAAAGTAACCCAAACCCAGGTTGGGGTTGCGTTGGACTTGCATAAAGAACTTTGTTCCAGACCGCACAATTATTGTTACACATGGGAATACTAAATGCTCAAAATTGTATAGGTACATTTCCTAGTACGTAGGTCACACTATAAGTTTTGCGTAACTTAAAAAAACAACATGTTTATTGCTTTTCAAAATACTCTCCTTTACATTTAAACATTTTTTCATGCGACCGAACCATTTTTTAAAACAGGAGGACCACAGATCTGAAGGCATGTTTTCTACGTGCTGATTGAACGCTATCACTGCCTCTTCGGAGTTGGTAAAAGTGAAACCTCCCATGAAATCTTTGATTTTGGGGAAAATACAGAAATCACAGGGTGCTACTTTTTCTAACACCTTGGGTAAACAAATGGTAGAATACCACTCGGCATTAACACTCTTTTGATCTAAAACTGAAATTGTACAGATGGGACCCGTAGCTGAGAAAAAAAAACGCGATAATTTTTTACCAACGTTTCTCGCCTGCCTCACTTTTGTTGGCTTGTTCTCATTTTCAAACACCCATTCACAAGATTGCTGTTTTTTTCGGGTTAAAAAACAAAAACTCCACGTTTCGTCTCCTGTGACAATGTCATAAACAGCATTAGAATGTCCGTGGTCGTACTTCAGTAGCATCTGTGAGCCCGCTTCTGCTGCGCTGTCAGTTCATGAGGGATCCAACGACAACAAAGTTTCCGAACTTTCAATTCTTTGTGTAAAATTTTCTGGATTTGACTCATACCAATCCCCTATAGTCCTCGAATTGTCTCATAGGTAATCCGCGGGTTTTCTTCAATTAACCGCTTAACAGTAGCCACATTATTTTCGTTGACAGCAGTTGAAGGCCGCCCTTCACCAAATTCGTCATGTAAAGAAACTCGACCTCTCTCAAATTCAGCAAACCATCGCCTCACGGTGCTCAAACAAGGTGCATCTCTCCCAAAAGCATTTTGAAGACGAGCGGCACAGTCTTGCGGAGAGACAGAACTTTTAAAATCATAAAAAATCATCGCTCTAAAATCTTTCCGACTTAATTCCATTTTCGTTGCACACGTAGAACTTTGATGTGTGATAAAAAACAATTGACAAATGATTTCCCGCCAATTGTTTTTTTTCTTATTACTAAGAAGGTTGCAACGTTTAAAAAAATATAACATTCCAAATTCAAATAGTTCCGATTAGCTAGAAGTGCCAAACTTTTAGTGTGCCCCATGTAATTGTATAAAATGCATAGGTTTCATAATATATTTTTTGGCGACTCTCTTAGGCGACTCGTGTATTTAGTTTGGGATCGAACTCCTCCTAAACGACTGGACCGATCTATTTGAAATTTGGCACGGTCATAGTGACCATCACCGTGAGTGCATATATCTGAATTCATAAAGATCGGTCCAGTCGTTTAGGAGTTCGACCCGGATCGACAAACTCAGCTCAATTATTGCAACAGCAGAATGTATTGCATACCTAGTATATTTTAATACATTCATCCGCTATAGTTTTTTAAGATAATCACCTAGAGTAAGTATCTATCGAAAATTGGGTTAGCTAGTTAGTAGGCCCTTCAACTTTGTCAAATTATAATGTCACGGTTTTGCACACAAAAAATGTCAAGTACAATGAAATTATAAGTACATTAAAACTCAAAATAAATAAAAATATACAATACAATTTAAAAATACAATACGTTATAAACAATAATAGGTGTATTATAAAAATAATATAATAACAAAATTAAACAAACGAATCTGAAAATCTTATCTGATAGTACTAGGTTTTCGGGATATCGTTTTACCTACCGATCGTATATTCATACGAATACCAGCCTCAATCTTTGATGTAATTTCTTTTAATTCCTCACAATATTGCGGCATATTATTACCCTCAATACAAACATTAACTAATCCTCTAGGATGTCTATCCAGTTCGGCTTGGTAACGTAAAATCACACTAAGTCGTTTTAAAGTGAAATAACCAAGGTTATTGTAAGCGAGGTTGATATAACATAGAGTATTATTACCTAGACAATAAGTAATATCATCTTTCTGAATTGTATTTTCCTTTCTAAACGGATCTGTGTACGGTGAAATTGTATTTTTGTGTTTATTTTCTTCTTTATCAAATCGTACAATATCAGTTATCATAGAATGTATTGTTTGATTAGAACTTTGAGAAGTAAGTTCTGTTAGTTTAGGTTTTTTCGCTGTTGTGACAGTTCGTATTTTCTTCATTTTCACAGCTTTTACTTCTGCATTCCCAGAATCATTAGTTTCCAGATGCTCTTCTTGTCTTTTGTAGGTCAAATGTCTTAATTTTTTAGCATATATTTCATCCGCCGTCATAGGAAATTCTTTTAAGCTATTCAATATACTTTCTGCTCCCGTATCTGTGATCATATTCCCAGAAAGATTAAAATATGCTAGAAGGCTGTTGGCTCTTAACGCATCACCTATATATTTTGCTCCAATATCCGTGATCTTATTAGAAGATAAATTTAAAACACAAAGATTTCTAGCCGCTGTACATGGGTAAGTTATTTTTAGAGCAAGTTTCTCAACCATGTTATCGTTTATTGTACATCTAGCTAGTGAAAGATGTTTCAGTTGTAAATTTTCTTCTAATAAAATATCGACATCCATATTCAGAAGCATTGTGTTATCAAGTACCACTTCAGTGATATTTGTAGTTGCAACTGTATTACAAAATTCTGATAGACTATTTTTTTGCAGTCCACCTCCAATATGAATAGCAGTTACATGCTTATGAAATGGCAAAGCTAGTGATATTACTTTAAACAAACATGCAGGTATTATTCTATTATTAGAGAACTTAATTTTCACTAGCTGGTTGTTGATATTGTGGACACAAGTCATTGCGATTTTTGGTACGGATGGCGATTCTGATACGGAACTTGACGGAGAAGGTGTGATCTGAGTTTGTTTGCATTTAGTGCTCGAAACTGAGGGTTTTGATATTAGTTTTCGGCTTTGGATTGAGCTCGAACTGTGATGTTGAATATCTGGAAAATGTTTAACAAATTATAAAAAAAAACAATTAAGCCTCACAAACAAACTGAAACTGATTGTTTTTCAACTTCTTATATAAATAACATCAATTACGGAAGATTGCATTCACGTGGTTGAAACACAAGACTTAACTCGTATACCGCGCTAAAAAAGCAGTAGAAAATTCTAAGCGCACTTTTAGACAAACGTATTTTACGTTGTTTTCACCGGATTCACCGGTGGTGTATGGCAAACAATGAATGCTTTTCAAGCAACGCACACAGGTCCTTCAAACAAATTGCGCGTTGTTCGTACAAAAATACCCTCGTCAAAAAGAGCCCTAAGAGTTATATATTGATGTATGCTAAGGTGTTAAGGGGTTCTGTCATCCTAAATTTCTTGTACGTGGTGTACTTGCTGACAGACGGATGAGGATCTGCCAAACATATTGTAAGTACTCAGAAACGGAATGGGACCAAACAATTTGTGAAATGAGCTTAAGTCTACCTCTTCAGGGATATATATTTTATTGTACAGCTTATGTTAATAACTTACCTGATTCAATTCTTTTAATAATTGGGACAGCGTCTACTTCCAATTCCTTACAAGCCCAGGGTAAGAAATTTTCAAAATCTGATGGATGATATTGAAGATCACGATGACCACCAAATTTCAGACTAAGAGATTTCAACATTTTGATGAATAAAAAGTAAAGTTAATTATTAAAAATATTAATGTAAAATAACCATATAAAATGTGCTCTTTGAAAATAACATCAAATCTGACAATTGATGCCACAATTCATGATCTACAGATTAGAAATATCTACTACAGAGTAGGTATATAAAGTTGGGTCCACATTTGTAGCATTTGTGTGTATCGTATCTCCTTTGCGTGGCCTCAATGCGTATCATGATCGCTAGTTTGGACACAAGATGATAGCCGTTAACAATACACGCCGTATCTGATACAGCCCGATCCGCACTAAACGCGTATCTTGATACACCTCGTATTCGATACGCGTATCACGATCGGTGGTTTGGACGTATTTTGATACTGTATCACGATACTGTATATGTGATACACCGCGAACCATACTGTGTCGGTTTTTCAGCGGTGATCAAAGGGGATACACGTCTGCATCGAACAAGTTTGGACGTGAATGCATTTAAACGCGATCATTTCTCGTGTTCTACTCGCCATTTCGTGGTTTGTTGTGATAGAGGAGTAAATATTGAAGATGAGCTGGGATAACAAAAGTGTTATAAAACTAATCGACGCCTATAAAAGAAAAGAAGTGTTATGGGATCCTAAGCACAAGAATTATTTCAACAAACTGTTGAAGAAAGACGTACGTAACATGGCTGAACCGTTTGGGAATGAAGCCATGTCTGAACCGTTCGAGACGGGAAGGTGCACTGAAAGAAACGCGTATCAGGAAAAGATACGAAGATCGGAAGAAAAATGAAGCGTCCATATTTGTAAAGTTAAAGCCGATACACTAACATGATAAAGCATTTACTAAGTGTGGACGCGTTTTTTACGAAATACGCCTTAATGATACGATATGGACTAAATGAGCGTCCATATTTAAGATACACATACTCGATACGATATGTACGACTGATCGTGATACGTCAAGGTGCTACAAATGTGGACCCAGCTTTACTTTATATCTACTAAAGTAACATGATCTCAGGAAATATCTACGATCAAATGCTTACAATCAGCTTTCAATAGGAAAAAATCTCAGAACAGCGATGTCCTATACTATAAAAATAGGAATAAATCTGTTGCTGTGGTAACTACTAAAAATAAATTTTTGCTTCAAAAACAAAACCGGTAGTTACTGACATTTACTGAAACTTCAAATTTATGATTATGATTATGTATATGCTTCAAATCAGTTTTAGCTTCTCACTGGTCATTAGCAAGTTGCTGCAAGTGCAAGCAGAGGGCCATAACAAAGAATTGAATTGAATTTAAATCAGTTCAAATCATATTATTTTGACAATACACGCTTAGAGTATTTTACAAAAGTCTGTTATTAATTTTATTGTAAATATTTTTTCAATGGCTGACGATTCTCACAGTTTAGAAGGTTCAGAAAATTTAACTAGAAACCAAGAAGTTATACCATCACCATTGGATTTACAATCCTTCCTATCCTGGGCCGTCGGTAGACTTCAGATCACGCACATAATAGAAGTTAATAAAGTTATTCTAAGTAAGTCTTCAATTCGTATTTTATCATCTCAGTCAATTTGACGCCAGTTAGGAAAGGCTTCCCTCAAAGAAGGGGGAATTAAGGCCACATACGCCACAGTAGTCAGACGGGTTGGTAAAGGGTTTTGTATCGGGTTTTCCTTCTCAAATAGTTCTACATTTGATAAAACGATAAAATCTAAAGCTGGACTAAAGAGTTAAAATAATCGAAGAAAAACCCCAAATACCTACGGTATTCGGTATTGAGAAGCCAAATCAGAACAGTGAAGCTCAAGGCAATATTATGAAAATTACGGTTAATACATAATATTTTAATTATAAATTTTTGTTACAGCTGACCTCACACATGCAAAATCAAAAGCTAAAGATGACTTAACTGTATCCGAGTCAAAAACGGCCACCAGTATGAACATCCATCCTTTCGACAATACAGTTGCTGTTGTCGATATTGAACTGGTGTATGATAACCGTGATATGTTGGTTCAGATAAGATTTAGAAAAAATCGCGAAGTACCAGAAGATTTACTGAAACTGTTGTCACTTGTTGCACGATTTCATCCATATTTAACAACGATAAATATTGACAAAGGACTAAACCAATTTGGAATGTACCAGTTAAGTAGACTTGTAGCTTCATCAAATATTACTGATCTAATTCTTGACAGTACTACTCTTAGTCAAGCCAATTATTATGTGTTGTTTGAAGAGGCCAACAATTTGAAATATCTGTCGCTTGCCAGATGCAATCTAAATGGTGCCCCTTTGAAAAAGCTTACAGAAAAGTTAGAGTTTCCGTCACAAGCATCCAAAATGATAACAGCACTAAACTTATCTACAAACGGAATCACAGACGAAGGAGCTAAATTGATAGGTGATATACTAAG
This sequence comes from Nudaria mundana, assembly GCA_963556515.1. Lineage (NCBI taxonomy): Eukaryota > Metazoa > Arthropoda > Insecta > Lepidoptera > Erebidae > Nudaria > Nudaria mundana. The sequence continues at coordinate 10,405,068 of OY748313.1, forward strand.
ACTGAACAGACAAATATCTTACTTAAATTTATCAGGCAATTTGATATCAGATAAAGGGGCAGATATTATTTTCAGTTGTTTAACAATGTTTCCTTTGACTGCTGAAGAAATGAGTAACAAGAGGTCCAGAAAATTTTTATTTATGACAGAAAAAAAAAGAGTAATACGTGAAACTGCCAAAAATATGCGAAATAATTATAAACAACCATTAAAGAAGAAACTTAGCAAAGCAGCTAATACTCCTTCAAAAACGGGAACCTCAACTGTAGATCCAGATCTGGGTTTATCTTTTTCTGATTTTTCCTGGATTGAAAAAGCTGAAGTCATCGTTGAGGAAATGATGGGACAGTTTCAAGATCCTCTTAATGTAGAAAATACAATTGCTGAGGGTGAAATTATGTATTGCTTCGGTAATAATACTTTAAGCTACTTAAACTTGGCATATAATAATTTGACTTATTTTAGTGTTCAAAAACTATATGAAGTGCTTAATATACAACATACTTGGAGAAGATTACCAAGGGGCTTAGTAAATGTTTGCATTGAAGGTAATAACTTACCTGAAACTTGTAAAGAACTGTCCGAAATAGATATTCTTATAGATAATGGGCTATCTCGTAACATAGGTGGAATATCAAAGAAAAAGCCTACGGGACGTAAGTGACCAGTATTTTTGCACTTAACCATTCTTAGTAGTGGTGTAGTCGGTTGAACGTGCTACAGCTACCCTAGAGGTGCCGGGTTTAATTTCCGAGTCGGGTAAAATATTTGTTCCAAGTTATGGGTGCTTTTCTTATACATTATATAACTTGGATCTTAAATATTCTTTAGTGCCCGTATTTTTTGCAAAAGTGTGTACCTATATTCTTATATTTATATACGTATCTCGTATTAGTTATCAATCTCAAAACGCAAGCTCTACTTAGTTTGAGACTAGATAGCGTTGTGTCCTTATATTTTAATGGTATATATTAATAGTAAATATGATGGTTGACCCCTCTATGGATAGCCCTCGATCTGGAGGCAAGCAAAAAAATCGAAAACTACCTATCCCTAAGGGGTCAAAAGTTATAGGCCAAAACCTATGGCGTGGTGCGGCGCGAAACACAGCGCAAGACACCGTACTAGTGTATACACAGTATGTATGCCTGCATATTATGTCATAATGCCTGTGCCTCCATCCGGTGTTCAAGCTGATCAAAAAATAGACTCAATAACCATGACACTTATGCAAAGATACTAATGAAATATTGAAGTGAAGGTATTGTTTGGGCAGTAGTTTTTCATTATTTATTTACCTACTTATTTATTTATTTATTTATTTATATATGCTTTATTGTACGCCAATACAGTATTAATGTTTCCATGCTGGCCTGGGAGCAAAAGAAAAACATAGAATGTGCCAGCCCTAACTCAACCCAGGGGTGTCGTAGAAGGCGACCGTGGGAGATTGCCTGGTGCGTAAAAACCGGCACTGGTAGGCAGTAGGCACCCAACAGGCGGAGGGCAAACCGCCTACAATAATATTGCCAAGGAGGGTTGACGTCAGGCAGGCGGCCGGTCGTAAAAATTCATAGCCAAAACCTTCTGCAACATGATGGGTAATAATGGAAAGGGACTTAGAGTTAGGGCGTACCCCACACACGCAGTGACACGCAGAGACAGCACCCGGTACCTGTGGAAAGTGGACAAGGGTTGTCGCATCGGGGGTGGATGCGACGTAAGACGCAAGCCCATAGCGAAAGAGAAGTAAGACTGATATATGCAAGTTGGAATGTTGGGGCTATGACTGGGAAAGGAAGAGAATTAGCCGATGTGTTTAAAAGAAGAAGAATAAATGTAGCTTGTTTGCAAGAGACTAAGTGAAAGGGCGCAAGTGCGAGAGAGATTGGTGAAGGATATAAGTTATATTACAGTGGGAGTGATGGAAAAAGGAATGGAGTTGGTGTGGTATTGGACGGCAACCTGAAAGAAGGAGTGACCGATGTGAAAAGAGTGAACGACAGGATAATAGTTGTGAAAGTTGTCTGTGAGAGTCTGGTGCTAAATGTGATGTGTATGTACCACAGAGCGGATGTGATGACAGGGAGAAAGAAAAGTTTTGGGAGGAATTTAATACAGTTATGATGAGTATACCAGAAAGTGAGGAAATATGTATATAGGAGGTGATTTTAATGGCCATGTAGGAAGAGTAAATGATGAGTATGAAAGGGTGCATGGAGGATGGGGCTACGGAACCCGTAACAGCGACGGTGAAGCACTGTTACAAGTTGCTTCCTCCCTTAACCTGGCAATTGTGAATACGTGGTTTAAAAAACGGGATCTGCACCTAATCACATACAAGAGTGGTGTTCACTTGACACGGATCGACTACTTTCTTATCCGGACTAGTAGGTTGTTCTGTGTCAAAGACTGCAAAGTGCTGCCAGGGGAAGAAGTAGTGAAGCAACATAAACTACTTAAATACTGAATGGAGTCAGGCGTTACCTGGCGTAGAAGAATGAATATGCAAGCAAGTTTAAAGAACGAGTGGTAAATAAAATGATAAATATGAAAGATATGGTGGATAAATAAGTGAATGAGTGTTGGAATGAAATGTCACGTTGTATCAGGAAATAAATAAATAAATATTTTGGACATTCTCACACAACATCATCTAGCCCAAATTAAGCTAATATAAGCTTGTGCTATGGGATCTAGACGACTGATAAACATACAAATATATTTATAAATACATACATATTATACATAGCAGACACCTAAACTCCGAAACAAACATTTGTGGATCACACAAATAATTTGATTCGACCCGGAATCGAACCTGGGACCTCAGTGCCGTCAGTCGCATACTCATACCACTGCGCCACCAAGGCAGTCAGGAGAGAAGCAAAGGAAGTGTTTGGAGAAACGTAAGGTAAAAGTGCTATTGATAGGGATACATGGTGGTGTAATAGGGAGGTATAGGAGGTGATTAAAGAAAAGAAGAATGCTTTTAAGGAATGGCAGAAAGGAAAAGGAAAAAATTATAAATGAAATGGAATGAAAGTGAAAAAAGAAAAAAAGGTAAGGTATAAGGAATTGAGTAAAATTGCAAAAAAAAGCGGTTTCGATAGCTAGATCCCAGGCTCAAGAACAACTATTTAAGGCCCTTGATGGACCTAAAGGCCAAAAAGGAATTTACCGCTTAGTGAAAGAAAGAGAAGATAGAACGAAAGATCTAAAACATGTGAGATGTATAAAAGATAAAAAGGGTACAGTTTTAGTGAAAGAAGATGAAGTAAGAAATCGATGTAAAGTGTATTTTGGCAAACTTATGAATTAAGAGAATGCGTGGATTGGAAATCTAAGTGAGGGACGAGTAAATGTAGGTTTAGTGAAGGAGATTGCCAAACATGAAGTAAGAAAGGCGGTACGAAATATGAAGAATGGGAAAGCCGTAGGGCCCGACGGCATTCCCGTGGAAGTGTGGAAGAATATGGGAGAAGATGGATATCTGTGTCTGACTTATTCTTCAATAAGTTGTTGTACGAGGTGACGATCCCCGATGAATGGTGCAGTAGTTCCCTTGTGCCCATTTTTAAAAATAAGGGTGATGTACAAGACTGCGGCAACTATCGAGGAATAATCAATCAAAGCTCATGTCTCACAGTACGAAAGTTTGGGAGAAAGTGATAGAGAAACGAGTGCGAGAGGAAAGTGAGGTTACCCAAAACCAGTTCCGATGTATGCCTGGACGCGGGACTATAGACGCCATATTTGCACTCCACCAGCTCTCTGAGAAATATAGGCGTGCACACAAAAACTTGCATATGGTGTTTATAGATCTCGAGAAGGCATACGACCGGATACCCAGAACGGTTTTGTGGTGGGCTTTGAAAGAGAAAGGTGTGCCTGGGAAGTATATAAGTTGATCTGTGCAATGTATTGTCGATCGAGAACCTACGTACGATGTGCTGCTGGCAACTCCGACGAGTTCAGTGTGGCGGTAGGCCTGCATCAGGGCTCAGCGCTAAGCCCGTATCTCTTTCTGCTAATAATAGATGCCTTGACATCGGAGATACAGAAAGAGAGCCCCTGGTGTATGTTATTTGCCGATGACATTGTTCTTGTTGGTGAAGACGGGCCTGATGTACAGAGCAGACTGGAGAAGTAGCAATGTAAACTGGAGAGTGTAGGCCTGAAAATCAGCAGAACCAAAACGGAGTACATGTTCTCCGATTTCGGGGGTCTCTCCAGTTTTACACCCATTAAACTAGGCAGCGTACCATTGCCAGTCTGCTCCGGCTTCCGGTACCTCGGCTCTCTTATCCAGGACGATGGGGAAATCAATCGTACAGTGAAGCACAGAATTGACGCAGGTTGGATGAAATGGCGGCAGGTCAAAGCCACTATATGCGGCCCCCAATTTCCTCCAAAATTTAAGGGGAAAATTTACAAGACTCAGACCTGCCGTCCTGTATGGACTTGCATGTTTGGCTGTAAAAGCGACGGATGAAAGAAAACTGCATGTAGCGGAAATAGCATGGTATGGACATGTTATGAGAAGAGAGGAAAGTAACGTGGTAAGAAAGATGCAAAGTATGACTGTAGATGGCTTGGGAACTCGAGGTAGGCCCAAGAAAAGATGGATGGAATGCGTGAGAGAGGATATGACCAGGAAAGGAGTGACTGAGGAGATGACGTGTGACAGGGATGTATGGATGATGAAAACATAATGCGCCGACCCCAAATAATTGGGATGAGGGCAGGCAGATGATGACTGTATTAATGTATACAGAGCTTACTATGTCTAAGAGCAGTACAATGGACGGCCTAATCGCTTAAAGCAATTTCTGCCAGGCAACCTTTGGATGGATAGGTCTTGTAGAACGAAAAGGTATTGGTAGGCGTAGGTAAATAGGCTTAACTAATATAAATACTTAATATATACATGTACGTAAATACTTAAACACACACACACCCACACACAAATATACATATATTATTATATATACAATATCAAATTTCAAACGATGGTATGAATACATACGTAGGCACAGAAATATCGAATAAAGACGAGTATATAGAGTATAATTATAAGATTGCCGTTCATTGAAGTATACCTTTATTATAATCCCTTTTTTATTGCTGTCACTGTGTTCTCTTAATGATTGATTTCATTTTTCAACTTAATTTTTTTTAGTGTTTAGCTTTTTGTCGTTGAATAATGTTTTTAAATGTATGTGTTTGTATTCGATTCTTTTATTTTTGTCGTTTCACTATTAAAATAATTGTTAATTGTTTTTAGACTAAATAATAAATAAAAAATAAAATAAAACGCCTTTTATTTCCTACTATTATTTACATTTAACTTGATGTAAGTAATTTAGTTTTAAGTAGAAACCCCTCTCGAGTGAAGGCCTCCTCCAAAGACTTCCACTGTTCACGGTCTTGCGCTATTCTTTGCCATTGTGGCCCCGTTATAAATTTTAATATCATTGTGTGGCGTACTTAATGAATCTCTGACGTCATACTTAAGAAACGTCTAGAAGGTGGGCCCAGAACTTTCGACCGCCTTCCATAATATTCGACCCATATCTAGTTGCGCATACGCCACCTCCTTATAATTAAACTAGCCAATTACAAATAAGCAATAAATCGTAGGTACAACGTAAGTATAGGTATTTATACTAGTTCTATTGTTTAAAGCCACGCCTACCTAAACCTGTTTGTATCGTCAAGAATATTCTAAGTACTTGTATTCATTATTATAAAAGCGAATGCATTTCTATAATAAACATTAATTCATTCACATACTGTTACTAAAAGCGTTTCAATATACCTCCCAACAACCATACACTGGTGACCCCCGACGTTCGAAGAAATCAAATAACTTGCTGAAAGTTCACGACGTCACTGGTTACCCTCGACTTCGCTGGTGACACTCGATATCAAGCAGTGCTTGAATACAATAATAATCATCATCGGAGGACTGTTCCCGGTTGAACCACAGTAACAAACCGCGTAATCATCATCATCGAGGGTTGTTCCCGGCTGCAGAATGACGGATCCTTCCGGACAGCCAGTACAACCACAGCTATGATTATGGATGTGGTGTTGGGAGAAGCTTACCGAGTAGGAGTCAAGACCCCGAAGTTCAACTCCAATGACCCAGAGCTATGGTTCGCAGAAATGGAGGGACAATTCGTGCTATCCAGAGTAATCGCCGAAAACACGAAATTTAACTACGTCCTGGCTCAACTCGGACCGCAGCATTCATCGGAAGTACGCGATTTGATCATTCTCCACCGGTTTCAAACAGATACGATACGTTGAAGAACGAGCTCATACGAAGACTGTCAGCCTCGCAAGAAAATAAGATACAACAGCTTCTCATATACGTAGAGATTTTTTTTTTTATATCCGCGGCCCGAGTTCGAGGCCGCACCTACGTCCATTGCCGAGCGCCTCTGGTAGAGACTGAGAGAATTCCCAGTGGCGCCCGGCGGACCTTGGCCACCCGCGTGGCCACTGCGTGGTGGTCGGGTGTTACCCCGCATCTTTAGGTCGGGTTTTATCCCGCATCGGTGAGTGAAGGCGTGTGTGGGGTGCAGCCCCACATCACGCAGCCCTTCTAGCCTGCTTCTGTAAGGACGGTGGGTTGCTAATCCATCGTCCTCAGGCCCCGATCATGGAGGTCGATGGTCCTGAGCCTAGTGACGCCTGCGGCGCCCTCGCCGCAGACTTCGGAACTCAGCGGGGAGGATACGCTCCCTGACCCTACCGGCCGCCTCCTTCACCAGCATGACGTGCTCGCAGAAGGAAACGGCCGCGTTCCACTGGCTCTCGCTAGAGATCATGGCTCGTAGCATGGTCTCCAGCGAGAGAGTATCTACGCCCAGGCCCACAACGAGGTCCCGGCGCTGACTGAGCCCAGGGCAAATGCCCAGGCTGCGCATTCCACCAGCGTGTGGAATGCCGTGTCTACGCCGGAAGCCTCGCAGTGTTGAAACGTGGGTGTGACCTCACGATGCATGCGAAACAGATAGTCACCGAAGTTTCCGTGCCCGGTGATGATCTGTGTCGCACGATATGTGAGGCCAACGTGCTGCTTCTGCAGCCACTCCTCCATGATCGGTCTCACCGCCGCGATGGTGGTGGTTCCCCACTTTGGTTGCTGAAGTCGCACCTTCCATGTCCATGAGGTCCTGGCGGAGTTGGGACCGCTGAGCCTCGATTTCTCGAAACGCAGGCCTGTGGTCCCGCTCCAGCGCCTCCTTGTGCCATTGGAACAATGACGCAAGGGCTCGCGCTTCCAGGTCCCATGGAGGGGTCGCGGCTAGGAGACATGCAGCCTCTAGGGAGATCGTGCGGTACCCTCTTATTGTTCTGACGGCCAAGGACCTCAACGATCTGTGTAAAACAGCAGTGTTGTTGGCCGTCAGTCTCGGCGCCCATACGGGAGCCCCGTACACGGCCATACTTCGTACGATCCCTAGGTACAGTCTCCTGCAGGAAGCTTTGGGTCCCTTTAAGTTGGGCATCAGTCGTGAAAGCGCGGCTGCTGCCCCCGTCACTTTGGGGACCAAACTTCGGCAATATGGTCCGAAGTTCCACCGGCCATCGAGTACGAGCCCCAGATACTTCATGGAGGGCTCGATGCCGATGCTAACGCTCCCTACATTTATGTTGGATCCTGGAGGTGGCCCGCGCCGAGGTCTGTGAAAACACAGAGCCTCGGACTTATTCAGTGCCACGTCCAGTCCCAGCCGCTGTATCCGACCCACGACTTCAGCAACCCCAATCGTGACCTTGAGTGTTGCCTCCTGGTGCGTTGCTCCCCGCGCCGTGACGAGGGTATCGTCTGCGTAACAACTTACGCTGACACCCTCAAGCAACGCACCCAGTCGTATCCGATGTTCCACAAGAGAGGTCCTATGACCGACCCCTGAGGAACACCGCACGACACATCTCGCTGAGTGGCCCGAGCCAGCTAGGGTAAGTAATGGCCCTCTCGGATAAATATGCCCCGACAATGCGACGGAGGTAGAGAGGCACTCCGTGGTAGATCAGTACCTCTCTAACGCAGCTCCAGGGTAAGGTGTTAAAGGCGTTGGCGATGTCAAGAGACACCGCCAGCACCACCTCTGCTTCCTCCGCCAGGGTCTTCACGCGCATGATCGCGCTCTCGGTGGACCGTCCCCAACGGAAACCGTACTGGTTGTCCGCCAGGTCTGGGCCCACACGCGTGAGATGCTCGACGAGGCGTTCCGCGATAATTCGCTCAAAGAGCTTACATACCTCGCCGAGCAGCACGATCAGCCGGTAACCGGACGGTGAGTCCACCGGCCGCCCCGCTTTCTGGATCAGGACCAGTTTCCCCATCCTCCACACCAGTCGAAGCCCGAGTTCCTCGAGGGCCAGGACCCATACACGGCCCGGAATGCCGTCGGGTCCAGGGGCGGTGGATTTCCGGCGACTGAGCCGAAGTACCACCGCTCCTAACTCACCCTCTCTGACTTCGGGTACTTCGCTGCTGCTATCCGCGTTGGGCGTCTGAGACGGAGCCATGCGCGGAGGGATGTGCTCCTCCGCGTTCGTCGGAAACAGAGAGCCCAAGACCCCCTCCAGCCGATCCGGCTGCAGACGCTGGGTCAGTGGGAGCGCCCTCGGTCGGAGTTTACCTCTGACCTGTAGGTACGAGTGCCCCCATGGGTTCCGCTCCAGGGTCTCCAGGAGCACCTCGCGGGCTCCCGTTTTAGCCCGCGTGATCGCTTCCTGGAGGGTGCCCTTAGCCTCTCTGTAGGACGCATATAGCACCGCCTCCCGGGCTGCCGCGTCGTCTGGTCGACGATGCCTCCGGCGAAATCTGGTGTACTGGCGGCGGGCGGAGACGCATGCTGCTCGCAGCTGTGCAATCTCTGACGACCACCAGTACACCTGCTTTCTGGCCGGCCCGGGTGTAACCCTAGGCATCGCCGCATCGCAGATTTGCGACGTGGCTCTCCTGAACCACTCCGCCTCGGCATCCACGTCGACAGGCCTGTCCGGCGCCGGAGTCCAGGCCTGCACGAGGGATGCCTCCAGGAGAGCCTCCCGGTATAAACTCTTGAACGCCCAACGCGGTTCCGGGGGATTCGGTACCGGCTGTGGAAGGTTAGGTGGAGGGACGACCTCGAACCGGATGTATCGGTGGACCGAGTGCGTCTCCACGCCCTCCTCCACGCACCAGTCCATAAAACGGCGGGCGAGGGCAGGGGTCGCGAACGTTAAGTCCACGCATATCCGTATATCAGTACTCCGTTGCCCAGAGTGCACCGGCCCCCCAGCTTCCGTTCCCCATGGGAAATACCCATAGGGACAAAGGAGCCGCAGGGCACGCGTGGAGGTTCCCGATCTCGCACCCCTGACAGGAAGCCTAGTCAATCGCTTTGGCACTTGCAACTACTTGCTGGTTCTAATGTTCCTTCCGATTTCATCAAATCCATTTGGGCTAGTAGGCTGCCTACACATAGCAGCCCACGTAAAATGACTCTGGAGGACCTACGCGAGTTAGCAGATCGCGTGAACGACGTCGTTCTAGTAACCGTGCAAGTAGAAAGCACAACAACGACAACTGTCGGAAGTACTGACATAGCCATGCTCACTCGTACCTTATCGGAACTCAGCGGGAGATTGGAAGCAATGAGCATGGACCTGCGTAGACTTTCCCGCTCACGTTCCAGAAACGACAGAAGCATTCCGAGACATAACCGCTCGAGGTCGCGCTCACGTACTAGTGATAACTCATATTACTACTACCATAATCGGTTCCGGGATAAAGCACGCAAATGCTCAGAGCCCTGCTCGTTTAAGAAGTCGGAAAACTTCCCAGGCAGCCATTAGTGGCGGTAAACGACTGCCTTTCTATCACGAGCCGCCTGTTCATACCGGACCGCAAGACGAAGATTCAATACCTCATTGACACTGGTTCGTACCTGTGCGTCTTCCCACGATGCGCTGTTCGGGAGCCACGTATGAAAACCCAGTATGAGTTGTTCGCTGTCAATGGAACAATCATTGCCACCTACGGTGACTTGCCACTGACATTAGATTTAGGCCTTCGTCGCGCGTTCACATGGAGTTTTATTGTGGCTGTCGTCACAAAGCCAATCATCGGTGTCGACTTTTTAGGCTACTAAAGTTTATTAGTCGACTGCCGCAACCAACGCCTGATTGATGGAATTACAACAATAACAGTTGCTGCTCCACATCAACCTCCAACTGAGGGTATTTCATCCGTCCACACTGTCACTGATAACACCGTGTACAGTCAGCTTCAGAGAAAAGGAACCCCCCTTGATAATGACATGAAAGCATTAAAGTTTTTTGAATCATTGTGTATATTGCATGTTGGTCTAGTGGTTATGACCGCTGCTTTGTGGACACGGCAACCGGGGTTCAAATCCTCGGACACGAGTTCTTTTTTTATTCATATAATTATTTTTTTATTTTCTTAAGCACTTTTTGTTAATTAATATTTAAGGAATCAAATTTTATAGTAGGTATGAGGTTTGTAAGAAAAGATAGGCTTATTGCATAAACAATATTAATTTATTTCTCGAATTACATTTCTAGATTTTTTTCTTTCCTCTTTCCATTTCTGGTTGAGTATACAGTTTTTCTATCTGAGTTAAATTAAGGTTACTTATTTTTAAATTTTACCTGACCTAAATTTGTTGACAAAATACAATACCCTAAGTGAAGTATAAAATGTTTACTTAATATACTGAATATCGCCGCGTCACATGACTCACGAATGACGTCACGTGATACGATCGTTCGCCTTTTTTTTGCATGTTCATATTAATTTGTAATTTTCTGATATTTTTCGTCTTTCGGCTCAATTGTTTACCAAGATACAATTTACTCACAAAAAAATACCACATTAATTTGAGCTATTTGAGGATACGAACTCGCATCTCCAGCCGATCACCTAGGCCGTGCCTTATACCACTAGGCTATCGGTTCACTTGAAAATAATGGCGAAAATATGAATAGCATTACTCCTTTTATCGAACAAAGTTGATTACGGTGTAATTTTCTAGACCTTAAGGTTTAAATTTCAACTTCCACCATATGTGATAATAATAACTGCTCAATAGACTAAGAGATAAGGTTAAAATTAGTATAGATTTCTCGTTTAGTTCAATAGATTACGCTTGATACAGCTTGTTGCACTACCGTCATGTTTTACTTCAAAAACTTATCTGCTGTATGAGCTGCGGCTATAGTATTATAATATCTGTGTCAGCGCGCTAAGGTTGCAATTAGAATACTTCTTTGCCTTATTTACTAAACTGTGATTGAAGGTAACTTTATAATTCGTGGTAATTTGCATATATATATATATATAATAGAAATATATAATATATATATGTTATATATTTCTAATTATTATTGCTGCTGACATTGATTACATATTGCAACAGATTTGAAAAGGTTTATTATTTTAGGTTACTGGGGATGGATGTCTTCAATGGGCCCAGGTGAGCTAGAAGAACCCATGGAAGCGCTTCAGTCCAGCTTGCTGTAGCGTGACATGATATGGCCGATTTGAGCGTCCGATGCATTTGTTCCACGATTCCATTAGCTGCTGGATGATAACTCGTTGTGAGATGATGGGTAGCACCAGGTCTCTGAATACTTTTGACACGAACTGCCGTCCGCGGTCTGTGGTGATGTGCTCAGGGCATCCATAGCGTGCTATCCATCCTGATATTAAAGCGTCCACAACGGTCTCAGCTGTAATATCTTGCAGCGGATATGCCTCAGGCCAGCGTGTTGTGCGGTCGCCTAATAGTGAGACAGTATCTGTAGTTGGACGACAAGGGTAGCGGACTTATGAGATCAAGGTGTATATGTCGGAAGCGATCTGATGGAGTGTCGAAGGCACGTAGTGGAGCTGATGTATGGCGAACTACTTTGCTTCGCTGGCACGACTCACACTGCCGGGCCCATAGTCTGCAATCGCGTTTTATGCCTGGCCAAACAAATATTTGCGTCACTAGTTGTATACTAGCTTTCGCACCGGGATTGCTCAGGTTGTGCAGAAACAGGATTTCGTGACGAATGGACTTGTCGATGAAAATACGTCACAATAGACTTCAGTGTTGCAGCCTGGTAGTCTGACTTTCTTCAGGTGCAGCGACGAACCATTTTCAAGATAGTCACGTAGCTCGGAGTCTGTTAGCTGTTCCTTAGCTAAGGCATTGTAGAATAAAGGCTGTGTCAGCTCTTCGATTCAGGATAAGGTATCGGCGACTACATTTTTCTCTCCCTTGATATACCTGATGTCAGTTTTAAATTTACTGATAAAATCAAGGTATCGAAACTGCCTTGGAGAACATATGTCTCGGTTTGTTTTGAAGGCAAACGTTAATGGCTGGTGATCAGTGGCAACGGAGAAAACTCGTGCTTCAATTATGAACTTGAAATAGCGTATAGCCTCGTAGATAGCTAGGAGTTCTCGATCGTACGGACTATATTTCTTCTGGGATGGACTGAGTTTTCTTGAGAAGAACGCGGGAGATTGCCAATCTTGACCTTTACGTTATTGTAAGACTGCGCCCATTGCTGTATCAGATGCGTCCGTCTGGATTTGGAACTTAGCTTTTGGATCAGGATGTGCCAAAAGTGCGGCTTCAGACAGACATTGCTTGCACTTCTGGAATGTGTCCTAAAGGTTTGGTTTTAGGGTAACTGGGTGAGATCCTTTATCTTTGGTCCAGTTAGTAACCCATTGAGTGGAGCTTGAAGGGCTGCAGCTGCTGGGATGGAACGTCAATAAAAATTAAGCATACCCAGGAAACGTCGTAGCTCTTTAACCGTTTTAGGTATTGGGAAGTCCAATATGGCTTTGACTTTGATGTCTAGCGGTTGTATGCCTGCTGCGGAGACTCTGTATCCCAGGAATTCAACTTCTGGTCTCCCGAAGATGCACTTGCTAGTATTAATGAATACACCGCAGTCGCTTAGCCTCTGGAACAGTTGTGTTAGGTGTTCTTGATGTTGAGTTTCGCTGTTACTGCTGACCAAAATCTAAGTATGCGAAACAGAAGTCTAGGCCTCTGAGTACCTCGTTAATGAAGCGCTGGAACGTCTGTGCGGCGTTACGGAGTCCGAATCCCATAAATGTGAACTCGTACAATCCATGGGACTCGTTCTTGCAGTCTTCGGTATGTCTTCTTCAAAGACTGGGATTTGGTTGTACGCTTTTACGAGGTCGATGGTCGAGTAAATAGTGCTGCCAGTGAGTTGGTACGTAAAATCTTGCAGGTGCTTGATTGGATACTGATCTGGAATTGTGCGTGAGTTCAGTAGTCTGTAGTCTCCACATGGTCACCATCCACATTCTTCTTGCATACCACATGTAGTGGTGAAGACCATGGACTGTCGGATTTACTTGCGGTACCGTTTTGCAACATGTCCTCAAACTCAGCTTTCGCAATCTTTAGGCGTTCTGAATCCAAGCGACGTGGGCGGCTGGCTACTGGTGGGCCAGGGGTGGTGCGTATATGGTGCACCGTTGAATACTTCACGACCTTGGGTTTACCAGCAGGGCGCGTGACGTCCGGGTACTGTCTCAACAAACGATGGTACAGTCAGCTTCAGAGAAAAGGAACCCCCCTTGATAATGACATGAAAGCATTAAAGTTTTTTGAATCATTGTGTATATGGTATGTTGGTCTAGTGGTTATGACCGCTGCTTTGTGGACACGGCAACCGGGGTTCAAATCCTTGGACACAAGTTCTTTTTTTATTCATATAATTATTTTTTTATTTTCTTAAGCACTTTTTGTCAATTAATATTTAAGGAATCAAATTTTATAGTAGGTATGAGCTTTGTAAGAAAAGATAGGCTTATTGCATAAACAATATTAATTTATTTCTCGAATTACATTTCCTGGTTGAGTATACAGTTTTTATATCTGAGTTAAATTGGGGTTACTTATTTTTAAATTTTACCTGACCTAAATTTATTGACAAAATACAATACCCTAAGTGAAGTATAAAAGGTTTACTTAATATTAGATAACTCTAGAAACATAACTACAATATTTATTTACTTATTTATTTAAAGTTGCAAACATTAATTTTTTACACTCTGTATAATCTTTGAATATAAAAGAATGGTTGAAAAATGAAATGTTATTTGTTCTTGTGAATCACAAAGAAAGAACCAACATGCTAAACTATAACAGTATAGCAATATACATCTTCCTCTTTGATCACATTTTCTGATAAGTAGGTAACCCTTTTAACACAACATTAGAAAAATATGTGAGGTCAGATGGTGCATCGTTAACACATTAGAAGATTACTAAACTTGTAAACAAAAACTTGTAATGGGATTAGGTTTTAATAATATAATATTATTATTATGAATGTTAGAACACTTTATACACAGCGTCATCTAGCCTAAAATAAGCACCTTAATGTGATATGGATACTAGATATGGATACGGATATAATACTAATTAAAAATTTTTTTTTAGATTAATTACACCTAGACATATAACAAATAATCGTGTTCAGCACACAAAGATTTGTCCTGGGTAAGAATTGATAAACTGCATTAATAACGGAGAGGATGGCCCTCACTGTCTATCACTTCTTGAAGACGACTTTTCATCCCCGACACCATATTAAAACATGCGGCACTATTTCGCATTAGTTCCCAAGTTCTGTTTACCTCTTCATCCAATTTTTTTTTTTACTTTATTTCACTTGAGTCCCCGTTTAAAACCATCTGACCCCATAAGTTTTCTATAGGGTTAAGATCCGGGCTTCTAGCCGGCCACTCAAACACCGTTATATCTTCTTGTGCATTTAGCCTCGAAAAGTGAAGTTGTGGGGTTTCCTAGGGCCGCAGTGAAACGTTTACTTTTTTTGTTGCACTGCCATTGTAGATTTTGAAGAAGAAGAAGTGTGAAGACAGGGCGTCATTTGGTGCAGCAGTAAGTGACAAAGCGCAGGGGCTAGCTTTGTCTAGAACCGTGTGGTTAGGTCGGAGCCGACTCGCCGCCGGGCGGAAGGGCTCCCAAACCCCCCTGATACAAGGCCGCCGCTACCCCACACCGGTTACCACCCGGAGCGGCGATCCCACATCAGGATTATGCGCAACATGTGGGGCAGCCTCCTGGGGTGGTTGGTCCCAGGCGGGCCCCATGACTGTGTTGTGGGCAGCCGCGGCAACGCCGTTGCTAAGGGTCTCCCTGGCCGGCGAATCGACCCACACCACCCACACTAGACACCGTTTCGCCCCCACTGGTCCCATGCCTGCTGCATCCCTTAATGTGATATGGATACTAGATATGGATACGGATATAATACTTATTTTATATATTTTTTTTAGATTAATTACACCCAGACACATAACAAATAATCGTGTTCAGCACACAAAGATTTGTTCTGGGTAATAATCGATAAACTGCATTAATAACGGAGAGGATGGCCCTCACTGTCTATCACTTCTTGAAGAAGACTTTTCATCCCCGACACCATATTAAAACATGCGGCACTATTTCGCATTAGTTCCCAAGTTCTGTTTACCTCTTCATCCAATTTTTTTTTTTACTTTATTTCACTTGAGTCCCAGTTTAAATCCATCTGACCCCATAAGTTTTCTATAGGGTTAAGATCCGGGTTTTTAGCCGGCCACTCAAACACCATTATATCTTCTTGTGCATTTAGCCAGTCTTGCACAAATCGGGACCGATGCACTAAAGAGTTATCCTGAACCAGGTAAATTTGTCCTTCTGGATATGCGACCCGCACTGAAGGCAGCATTACGTCATTCAACACTTCAAGGTATCGCTCACTGTTCATGCGGCCACCTATTTCCACTAGCTCGCCTGGGCCCATTGAAGACATCCATCCCCAGTAACC
Source organism: Nudaria mundana (assembly GCA_963556515.1). NCBI lineage: Eukaryota > Metazoa > Arthropoda > Insecta > Lepidoptera > Erebidae > Nudaria > Nudaria mundana. The sequence goes on from OY748313.1 coordinate 10,420,977, forward strand.
TAAAATAATAAACCTTTTCAAATCTGTTGCAATATGTAAATCAATGTCAGCAGCAATAATAATTAGAAATATATAACATATATATATATATGTTATATAGTGTGGGTGGTGTGGGTCGATTCGCCGGCCAGGGAGACCCTTAGCAACGGCGTTGCCGCGGCTGCCCACAACACAGTCATGGGGCCCACCTACCCCAGGAGGCTGCCCCACATGTTGCGCATAATCCTGATGTGGGATCGCCGCTCCGGGTGGTAACCGGTGTGGGGTAGCGGCGGCCTTATATCAGGGGGGTTTGGGAGCCCTTCCGTCCGGCGAGTCGGCTCCGACCTAACCACACGGTTCTAGACAAAGCTAGCCCCTGCGCTTTGTCACTTACTGCTGCACCAAATGTCGCCCTGTCTTCACGCTTCTTCTTCTTCAAAATCTACAATGGCAGTGCAACAAAAAAATTAAACGTTTCACTGCGGCCCTAGGAAACCCTACAATTTCACTTTTCGAGGTGGAGTTCACTAACGTCCGTGGACTCCATGCGAACCTCGATGCCGTCCACCATCACCTTGAGACGGCACGGTCCGCTGTGATGTTCCTCACGGAGACACAAATACGCCGCCCTGACGACACGTCTTACCTGTGTTACCCCGGCTATGTCATCGAGGAACAATTTCGAGACAAAGCCGAGGTGTGCGTGTTCGTTAGGGTTATGTTTGCTGCCGCCCGTTGCGCTGCCTAGAGAACCCCTCCAATTCCGTCCTTTGACTGCACGTAGACCATGGCTCTATGAGCCAGATCTACGTGTGCGTCTACCGTTCCCACACAGGGGATTCTGAGACAACAAAGCTCTTCCAGTACCTCAGCGAGACGGCTGATGATGCGCAGGTGCGGTTCCCGAACGCTGACCTAGTGTTTCTGGGGGACTTCAATGGCCATCACATTGAATGGCTGGGTTCTCTCAAGACTGATCATGCGGGTAGGGCCGCCCATGCGTTCCCTCTCTCCCACAGTCTGACCCAGATGGTATGCGGGATCACCCGGATACCAGAAGAGGTCAGATCACGCGCCCGCTCTGCTGGATTTACTGCTGACGAGTCGCCCAGCCCAGTACAGTGTTTCGGTAGGAGCCCCGTTGGGCAGTTCCGACCACTGTGTTGTTCACACTGGCATGAAGGTATCACCTACACGTGCTGTACAAACGTCACGATGACTATGGCACTACTCGTCAGCGTATTGGGACGGTCTACGCGATTATTATGCGCCCGTCCCATGGAGCCAGCGCTGCTTTGTAGGAAAGGCTCCCTCGGATAGCGCTTCTTGCGCTTATTGCTGGCGATCAGTTTAGGGATGGAATATTACATCCCTTTCACTGATGTCGCCAGTATCTGCAGAGCCCGTCCCTGGTTCGGGCGAGATTATGCCAAAGCTGTTCGACAAAAACAGTCGGCATATCGCGCCTGGATCAGGGCCCAGGCTGTGCCTGACCCAAACGTGAGCCACCTCAAAGCAGCGTACAACCGGGCCACAAAATCCAGCAAGAGGGCCTTTAAGAGAGCGGATGCCCAGCACATCGCGCGGCTTGGTCAGGAGCTCACTTCCCATCCCACGGGCAGCCGTGAATACTGGCAACTGGCCAAAGCCGTGCAATCTAACTTCTGTGAGCCCTCGCTGCCATCGCTGCGTTACCCAGATGGAACACTGGCTCACAAAGCCCAAGAGAAAGCGGATATGCTCGCAGACCTCTTTGCGGCTAATTCCCGGGTCGATGACCGTGGCGATGGCGGGGGGCAGCAGCCCCCCGCCATCGCCAACTGTCCACACTATGCCTGACATTGTTATCAGGCAATGCGATGTACGGGCAGTGCTGCGATCACTCGACCCTGCCGGCCCTGACGGCATTCCGGCGGTGATACTACGGAAATGCGCAGCTGAGTTGTCTCCTGTACTAACTCGTCTGTACCGCATGTCTTACTCCACAGAAATCGTGCCGGAGGTCTGGAAAGAGGCGAACGTAAAACCGATCCCCAAGAAAGGGGATCGGTCTGATCCAGGCAACTATCGACCCATAGCTGTCACCTCAGTCATCTGCAAGGTGTTTGAGCTCATCATCAACAAGCAGCTCATGCGATACCTCGAAGATCACTCGCTAATAAATGATCGGCAATACGGCTTCAGGCCAAAACGATGAACGGGTGATCTTCTGGCATTCGTAACGCATGTCTGGGGTGAGGCTATGGAAAAGGACGGCAAGTCCTTGGCGATTAGCCTGGACATCGCCAAAGCCTTCGATGGAGTCTGGCATGCATCGCTCCTTTCGAAGCTTCCGGCATATGGTCTACCTCCTCAACTGTGCAGCTGGATGTGCAGCTTTCTGAACGAACGCCGAATGCGGGTCCTCTGCGATGGCCAGGCTTCTCGCTTTTTGCAAGTGAATGCCGGGGTATCGCAGGGGTCCGTGCTGTCACCAACTCTCTTCCTTCTGCATATCAATGATATGCTATCCCTCGGGAACATTCATTGCTATGCAGATTACAGCACATTGCACGGGAGCTACTGGGCTGGTCCGGCGGTGGGGCGGTTGGAGATTGAGGAGGATAGAATACATCTCGTGGCTGATCTCGACAGGAACCTTGACTGTATCTCTCAATGGGGTACCGAGAACCTGGTCGAGTTCAATGCCCGCAAAACACAGGCGTGTGCATTTACAGCGAAGAAATCCCCTTTCCTTCCCCTACCCTTTCTTCAGAATGCATTATTACCAACGAAGGACAACCTTGACATCCTTGGCATAGACGTTCGTCGAGAGCTCAATAATTAAAACTACATCGAAAGATGTATAGGGCTAGCTTCGCGGAAACTAGGAATACTGAATAAGGTAAAGAGATTCTTTACACCGGACCAGAGGTGTCTGCTGTACAAAACGCAGATTAGACCCTGCGTCGAATACTGCTCTCACCTCTGGGATGGCTCCGCGAAGTATCTGCTGGAAGCTCTCGACGATATGCAGCGACGGGCTATCCGTATTATAGATTGTCCGGAGGTAACGGGAAGCCTTGAGCCGCTAGCTCAGCGCCGAACAATAGCTTCCTTAGCCGCATTCTACCGTATTTACCACGGCGAGTGTTCTGAAGAGCTCTGCAATCTGATCCCACCCTCTTCCTTCCGATCCCGAACAACGCGTGCCGGGCAGAGATGCCACTCCCACACAGTGGATAGCATGTTCGCGAGAACCGAACGTTTTAAACGTTCGTTTTTCTGCCGAACGATAGTGGCCTGGAACGCCCTGCCTGTGCACGTGATTACAGGTACAGGAGGTACAGGAGTGCAGCATTCAGGGGCTGTTTCAGGCATGCCGCAACGCATTGCTGGAATATACTCTTGCCGCTAGTCAAGCCTAAAAACAAAGTACACTTTTATGCGCCATGTCAAGAATCTCCATATGGTGCAGCAGTTGAATGCACCTTAGAACCACACTACACTAAACTATTTTTAATTTTAAACTTCTTTTATATTTAATACTAGCTGTTGCCCGCAGCTCCGCCTGCGTGTTACTTTAGATCTACATAACTTTTTTATTTATGAAGCGAATGAAAACCAAACCGCAAGTTCAAATCAAAAAATCAAATCATTTCTGAGATTAGCGTGTTCAAACATTCAGACAAACAGACAAAAGTTCTAAAAACCCTTAATAGTGAACTCCACTGCGGGTGACGTAACCTGTTGTGAAGAGCTCTTCAATCTGATCCCACCCTCTTCCTTCCGATCCCAAACAACGCGTGCCGGGCAGAGATGCCACTCCCACACAGTGGATAGCATGTTCGCGAGAACCGAGCGTTTTAACCGTTCGTTTCTCTGCCGAACGATAGTGGCGTGGAACGCCCTGCCTGTGCACGTGTATCCTCCCACATATAACCCTGGATTCTTTAAGCGGAGCGTGAAGAGGTACATCAGTAGGTCGTCAAGTTGAGGGCCACTCTCTATCGTATTGTGTGCTGTGAGAGTGACCCACAATCGCTAGACGTGGTCACGACTTACCACCAGGCGGGCGGGGTCAATTTGGCGAACTCAATATAAAAAAATAAAAAAAACCTGCGACAAACTTATTATTTGCGGTTGGTACAGTACTCGGGTCAAGGGATCGAACCGCAAAATTAAGTTTGTTTTTTATTGTATATACTTTTCCGGCATAAAAAGTACCCAGTGTGGTGCCCAGGATATTAAAGAATAATTATACCAAGTTTCATCGTAATCGAACCAGTAGTTTTTGCGTGATGCCTGAACAGACAGACAGACAGACAGACAGACAAAAATTTTTTTAATCACATTTTTGGGTTCGGTATCGGTCTAGTAACACCCCCTGCCATTTAGTTTTTTGATATCTTCAATGTACAGAATTTTCACTTCTACAGATTTATTATAAGTATAGATTACTTGTAGAACTCAGACTAAAAGAATAACATAGACGGAACGAATAGAACTAGCGAGTGAAGCCGCCAAAAGGGATACTATATAGCAATGGGATACCATTTCGCTCGCCACTCCTTTGTGAGCAGCGAGTGTGTACGCACGTGCGATCACGGTTGAACAAAATATTATAAATAAGCCGTATTGTGTGGTGAAAAGGTGTAAAAACACTTCAATTATTCATAGAAAGAATGCTGGATTATCGTTTCATAAGTAATTAACTATTTCTTATTAGATTTCATAACATTTTTCTAAATATTTTAGTTGCACAAACTAGGAACACAAAACCTCCGCCATATCATACAGAGTTGCCATAATTTTTTCATCATTTCCACAAAATATTTAGCAGTATTTATGGGAATTTATAAAGTACTGAGTAAAAAAAATCAGTGTCATCAATGTTGACAACCTCGATGTTTCTAATCATCATCATCATCATTCGTGCGTTAGTCCCGAACTCCCGATCACATCTGTGTCCGGGATCTACTTAATACGTGGCTTGGTTATTTCGGCAATCTTGGAATTGACCGCTGTCTGACCTCCCAGCCATCCTATATATTTATGTTACTGTGTCAGTAGTTTAATTTCAGTCTAACACTACAAAGGCTAACTTAACCTAACGACTATTGATATCTACTTCATGTATAGTCAACGACAAAAGTAGCTTAACCAATAATTCTTATCTGTTGATCACTAATAGCTGTTAAACCGATCACAAAATCATAAACAAAACACGAAATATATTAACTTTGTCCTTGGGGATTCTAAAATTACTTGTACATTGCTGTGGCACATGCATTGGGATGTAAAAAAGAATAATAAATATTTTTGTGCTAATCAACTTTTGTTGTTGACTGTACTTTGTACTTACACTGGAATGAAGCTTTGTTCATTCATCTTAAAAAGGATTATTTTAATTATGAGAAATTTTTTGAAAGCTAGTAATTAAAGTGTGTTTACTCAGTGTTTATCACGTTTTTATTTATTTTAACACTTCCCCATTTTAGGCACTTATCATAATAATCATTTGTGTAAATGACAAAATAATTGCAGATAACATTTACTATAACAAATATTAATTTTCCATATGTCCACTATATAGAGATTTTTAGGAGATTTTTTAATTTGCTGGCAACATTACGCACACGCCGTTAGTGGTATCGGTACACGGAAATCGGAGTCACACGCACACATTGAAAGTGTCATTTGGCTTCACGTGTTTATTCTACATGTTCCGTCTATGTTATTCTTTTAGTCTGAGTTGTAGAACTTGTGTATTATATATAGTATTTAGTGTATTAAAATTTAGTATATTAATATATACATATATAGTGCATATATAGTTCGTATTAGATTTATCATTGTATTGTTATTTATACACATACTTACATATTTAATGTATTTATAGAGTACCTTACTATTATCCTGTAATACTATTCATGTAAGTACCCATTTATTTCAACTTATGGTACTTACATACTTATGTCAATTAATATTATCCTGTAATACTATTCATGTACCCATTTATTTTCAACTTATAGTACCTACATATGTCAATTAACATTATTTTACCTAAAATTGTCGGCTGGCTTGTGGGGTGGGTCTCGCAACGCAATCGCAACTCGCACGTCATGCTCCTCCGAGCATGACGTGCGAGTTGCGACCTGCTAATGCGCAGTCCCTGTCCTCTATTGTGTTGTTCTGCGGATCCTTTTGGCTGGCCCTGGTTGGTCGAGATACACTTGTTTGAAGTACCGTGTCTTGTGGGTTATCCCAATTCACGGCGAGGTGCCTGTTTGGTGCGACTTGCAAATGGCTGCAATTTTAAGATTTAGATTTGTTTTATTTGTTTATATTTTAAATTATAATTCACTGCAACTGTACGAGAGCATGATGTGGTTTGTGGATTGTTGGTTGTTGCTTACCATTGTTTGTACGACGCTAAATATAACAACTAAGCGCATCGTCGCATATAGTGGCGGTATGGACACATATCGCACACAAAAGAGACGCACACAACACAATCTACGGTACTATACACTACACTACACTGCACCCAATAACATCAATACTGTTTAAGACACTGTGCACTGGCACTGTGACTGTACTGAAACACTACACAAAATTTTCAAATTTTAGCGGATGTCATACTAGCGAGTAGGTACTTACATGCCCGGCGCGTCACAGTGCGTCACTTCATCACACTTCAGTTCAGTGATCGTTTCAACTCACTTGAAGTTGCGCCGGGCGGTGCGGGCGGATGCATCCAGGCCAAAAGTTGCCAGCCTGCATAATGTTTTGTTTTTTATTTTTTTATTTTATTTTTATTTTCTTTACCTACATGATGTTCCTTTTCTTTATTAATGTATTAACTTTGTTTATTAGGTATCTCTTTTTCTTTATTCTTTATTTTTCCTTGTATTTCGATGTTATAGTATTTATATTCTGTTTTTTTTTTGTTTTTCTACCATCAGGCAGTCTCTGAATACCAGCGCTGTCTGCCTTGCACCACGCAGACAGGATAACGCTGAGAGACGGCCATTCACTCCACATTGTATTATTATTATTTTATTTATTGTTATATATACAAAGCTGTTATTATTTTCGTTGCGTTTGTTATTTTATCTTATTAAGTGGAGTAATAAATGCTTTTTCTTTCTTCTTTCTTTCTGATTCCTCCCACATATAATCCTGGGTTCTTTAAGCGGAGCGTGAAGAGGCACATCAGTATGTCGTCAAGTTGAGGGCCACTCTCTATAGTATTGTGTGCTGTGAGAGTGGCCCACAATCGCTAGACGTCGTCACGACTTACCACCAGGCGGGCGGCGTCAATTTGGCGAACCAAATATAAAAAAAAAGAAAACTCCGAATGAAATACATTTCATGCCTATATCCCCGCAGGGGTAGGCAGAGGTGCATTACACACCCACAATTTGCCAGTATTTTTAGTCCCACGTAATAGGGGGCAAGCCTATTGCCGTTACCGGGCACACATATAATGGGTTATCCGTGCCTCGGAGAGCACGTTAAGCCGTCGGTCCCGGTTGTCATACGAACATCTATGGCAGTCGTTAGGGGTAGTAGGAGCCCTTAAAAATCCAACCGGTCTAACTACAGAACTTCGATCGATATCGCCCTTGGGTTGTGAAGGTCAGATGGCAGTCGCTTCACGGAAAATATCGGAGTTCAGCCGAATCACAGTTAGACTGGAAGGCCGACCCCAACTAAGTTGGGAAAAGGCTCGGTGAATGATGGTCAAAACGGCCGAATGACTTTCTTCTTTCTCCGAAATGTACCTATTTCATAAATTTACAAAGTTATCTGTGGATCTCAATCTATTTGGAAATCCAAAATGTTTCGACAACCATTAAAAATGGGATATTGCCCTGTCAATTTTGACAAATGATGGTTGCGAAAACCAAATGGTTACATTGTGAATAAAACCTTTACATACTGGTCTGCTTTTTATTGGTTTGGTAAGTGTGATTTGGCTCTAAGTGGTGATCTGAGGGATATTTTATGCTTAATGTCTCTATATTTTGGAACATTTGTGGACCATTTGACAGAATGAAATCAATTTCATTTTTATATCGACCATCAGGGGAAAGCTATGTCCATCGTCTTTTTGGTTTTTCTTGTAACAAGTATTCATGATTGCTAGATTGTGTTCGATGGCAAAATCAATAAGTCTTTGTCCTCTATCATTCCGTTCTCCATATCCATACTGTTTCATAATTAGATATTCTTCACTTTGAGGTTTTCCTATCTTTGCATTAAAATCTCCCATTATAATCATATCTTCACCTTGTGTTAAATTTATGGCCTTTGTGACGGTTTCATAGAATTAATCAATTTCTTCTTCTTCTGCCTTGTTTGTGGGTGCATAGACCTGTATTAAGGTAAGGTGTTTTCTTGGTAAGTTCAGATTTATTAGTGCGACTCCTTCGGATAACCCAATGTAGCTATCTAGGTAGGTACTGTTTCAGATATCGTTTTATAATGGAACCGACTCCATACTGTCCGGGTGGTTCTCGTGTATTTAATTTATGTTATAAAATATTCCTCTATTTTGTTCCCTAGTCGCCGAACTTCAGACAGGCCTATTATGTCATATTTGGTATCTTTTAGAGCTGTTTCTATTCAAATATTCGTTCATATGATGAAAGTGTTTTGACATTATAAGTTACTATGTATACTTGATGTTTGTTATTTACTCTGTGTTCTGTATATTTTAGACTAAACTGATTTTAATTATTGATAACTTTTTAATTTAGAGCTTAATTTATTTTAATAACAATGTTAATTTATTGAAACATTAAAATGTTAATGTTAATTTCGTTCAGATCTTTTATTTCTCCGATGTAATAGAGTAATCTTCTTCTCTGTAACCGCAATAGGCTTGCCCCCTGTTACATGGGACTGACAAAATTATTGGCAAAGTATGGGTGTGTAATGAGCCTCTGCCTACCCTTTTGGTACTTAAAAATTATCGATTTTGCAAGGGTGGGTGGAAATAAGGTGTGCGTTCCTATTGAGGGATACATAATAATATGAATTTCGACAATGCTGCAGTCCTGGCTACTGTATATGTATGTTTTGCAATAGTATAACCTTATACATACATTGTAGCGTGCACCTAAAAGCCGAAATGGGAGGTGGCAACAACTACTCTGGGAGACAACCACAAGGAAGTAACCACAACCGATACGTCAAACTTACTGACCGTTCTCACCTTTGTTGGGAACATGCTCTGAGATATTTCCAGCCTTTAGAGGTATGTCTGTTAGTCAAAGGCTCTTGGTAGATAAGGCCGGTTTCTATTTAACTCAACGACCATACAATGTGGCAAAGTTGGCAGCCTTAGAGGAGTGTTGCCACATGCAATACGTATCTTCAAGATTCTTGGGTAGAATAACTTTTTACTTAACTACTTAACCGTGCCTCGGAGAGCACGTTAAGCCGTCGGTCTCGGTTGTCATACGAACATCTATGACAGTCTTTCGACCAGTCTAACTACAGAACTTCGATATCGACCATGGGTTGTGATGTGAAGGCCAGATGGCAGTCGTTTCACGGAAAATATCGAAGTAAAGCCGAATCGTAGTTAGACTGGAAAGCCGACCCCAACTGAGTTGGGACAAGGCTCGGTGAATGATGATGAATAACTTTTTACTTAACGTCACAAATTGCTTTTTGAACACATTTTGAAGTTTGAACTAAACAAGTGTTAATTTGAATAAAAAAGAAATCAATCAATCATATTCTGACATTTGAAGCAGACAATAATATTAAATAATCACAAAATATTTTATAAGAATATTTACAATATTTACAATCAATGGATGCGACAAGTGACATAGAAGACTATCACGATAATCGTCCTTCACCAACAGATTTAGAAGCCTTCTTGCCTTGGGCTTGCCTCTCATTGCAGTTTCAGTTTATTCCTGTCATCAACAGGGTACTTATAAGTAAGTATCTGTCCATTGCTGATATGAACATATTTAGGTGGGTGGTTTACAAACAGAAATTTTAAAAGTTATTACATTCTGACATATCATCAAAAGTTACTAGTACCTACATTACATAACAGTCAGTTGATACTTCTCCTGCAGACATGCTTTACTTTTAATATTTTGAACATTCTCACACAACGTCTCTAGCCCAAATTAAGCTAATATTGCTGGTGCTATCGAATCTAGATATTTAAACGTAGAAAACACCCAAACTCCGAAACAAATGTTAGTGCATCACACAGATATTTGATTCGACCCGAAATGGAACCTGGGACCTCTGAGACGGCAGTCGCATTCTCATACTACTACGTCACTAGGGAATTTCATTCAACGATGTGGTATTTGGTAACATAATTAAAGGAATTAGTCCGAAACGCCCAGGACTTTAATTGGCTGTGCCATAGCGGCTGGCACGAAAGATTTTGTTGACTTTCATTAACATTTTATCGCAAGGCAACGGGATCCATTTTTTTTCAAAATTACAATATAGCTGCTACTTCTTATTAAATTCGTTCGGCCATTTTGGATACAGCCCATTGTAAATGTGCCCGGTGAGGGCAAAAGGCTTGCCTCCTATTACATGGGACCAAAAATACAGGCAAATTGTGGGTGTGTAATGCACTCTGCCTACCCCTTCGGGGATATAGACGTGATATCTGTATGTATGTAATTAAAGGAATATTAATACATGTTTCAGATGAACAAACGCGACCCTCAGCTCCAGTTAAAGAAACTTCAAAGACGGTAACTTTAGATGGATCATCAGTAGCTTTCATGGATGCTAATGATCATGCCGTACATTTTGTTCACATTGACGCGGTCTACGATCAGGACGGTAACTTAACTCGGCTAAAGTTTATGAGAAATCGTAAAATACCACTTACCCTTATAAAACTTCTACGACTTATCACACAGTTTTATCCTTATTTAAATTCAATTTGTATTAATAAAGGTTTAAATCAACATCTACTGCATGAGGTAAATAAGATGGTGAATGCATCTAATATTACCGAAGTGACTTTAGACAATTGTGATGTAGACGAAGCTAATTATTATATACTATTAGACTCACCACTGAAATATCTCTCGCTTTCCAAGTGCCGTCTCATCGATGCCGTGGTAACTGTACTTGTGTCAAAGTTATTTCATCCATTAAAAGCAGCTACAACGTTATCAATCTTAAATCTATCTTCAAATATAATTACAGATGAAAGCGCAAAATATATAGGCAATATGCTGAGGGGAAATAGAAGTTTGGTTTATTTAAACTTAGCAGGTAATTTAATATCTGATACTGGAGCGGATGCAATACTCAGTAGTTTAATACAATTTCCTATGACAGACGAAGAAATTTCGGGAAAAAGGGAAAGGAGATTTGTTTATATAATGAATAGAGAACAGTATGTAACAGAAACTGTTTCGAAGATGGTTAGCGATATGTTTAGAAAGGATACCATATCCAATACATCCAAAGTAAAGAGTAAGAGTAAACCTGGAGATACAACAAAGAAACCACTTGAATCAGGATGGGACTTGAAGCAATCTGAGTCAAGTCCTGTCACTATTGATAAAGATATAATTCAAAACTTTATAATTGAAGCTGTAGCTAACTTTGGACAATTTGATGACCCTTTTAATACTCTAAATATAGAAATAAGAGATAAAATAGCACACTGTTACGGTAACAATACTTTATGTTATTTAAATTTGGCATATAATAATCTTGGTTATTTCAGTGTTAGGAAGTTATCTGAAGTTGTTATTTACCAGTATAATTTAGGAAGATATCCTCGAGGTTTAATCAATGTTTGCATTGAAGGGAATTGTTTGCCTCGTTGTGCAGAACTTGGCGCAATTGATACATTATTAGGGAGT